>JAUZSX010287852.1:0-14586 GCA_034780655.1 Idiosepius hallami
GGTAGCAAAAATCTACCGCCGGTAGTACCGATCTACCGAAATACCGAATGTCAATCGGTAGTCCCAGCTCTGCAAATACTAAATATAAGAAATATCAAAATGAAACCTCATAAATTTTTAAAAAGCCTCAAAATAATTATTCGTTATCCTGCTCACCAAGTTCTGTAAAAGCACTTCTGGTTTTTGAGAAAAAAACAGCATCATCAATATCCTGAATATGTGGGCTTTCTCCTTGGTTTGTATAATAGAATTTATCTTGATGAGCTGCAAAGAATTTAAATAAGTAAATTGATATATAATTAACAAAATTAAATTTCATAAAAGATAAGTAAAAAAATATTAAAATGAAGAAAAATAGAGTTTTACATTTTATATAAAAAATAATTTGAGATTTCAATTGAATATATCATAATTGAACATATTTCATAGACTGTACATATGATGCATACCACTTAATTTTTTTGATAAATATAATTTGTAACCAACAATATTCTTGTATATTCAAATCAATGTTTAAATAAAGATTCTTTGTCCTTTTTCATAGAATGTCCTCACAACGTTTTTAAAATAAAATTTTCTATTACTAAAAAAATATAATCTAAAAACAATATTCTATTGATTAAAAAATAAAAATGCAACATAAATCTGAAGTTCATGTGAAATTATTACACTGGATTAATTTGTAGCTTAATGATTATTGATTGCCCAATTTAACTTACAAAGTTGAAAATGTTTTAATTCTGGGATTTTTGAAGATGCACACAGCTGATAGAAGATATGGTAATTTCGTTCATTATATGCTTGGAAGACAACTCTGAAATAGAAATAAACTATTAAATCCATGGAAAAAATAAATTTGCATTTTCTTTTCGAACTTAGCCCAACACTTATCCATGAAGTTTTAAATGATAAGATTGTAAATAGGTTTTAGAAAATGGAATAAAAAACATTTATGAATGATTAATTCACCATTATTTCTTATAAAATAAATATAAAATATGAAACAAAAAGATCAGAAACATACAAAATATGGGAATTTTTCGTCATTAAATTTCAAATTTCTCCTGACGATATGGGGATATATAGATACATTTAAACCAAATACAAATTCAAATAAATGACATGCTAAAAAAACAAAGTTAGTTCATGAATTTTTTGTCTATCTCTAGTGAAGATTGTTAAAGATTGCAATAAAACCAATTTTATAACTACCAATAACAATAAATTAATAAAAAAGAAGATAAATAATATCGAACTCACCTCGATTTTTCTAACAAATAAGTCTTCATGTTTGCACCAATGATGTAATTTCGAGTCCCAAAGGCAATCTGGATGTATTTACCAAATCGACTACTGTTGTCATTTCGTATAGTTTTAGCATTGCCAAATGACTACAAAATTTAAAAATTGAAATTTTGAAAATTAGTCAAAACGTTTTTTAAACAAACATTACCAATACCTATT
Source organism: Idiosepius hallami (assembly GCA_034780655.1). Classification (NCBI taxonomy): domain Eukaryota; kingdom Metazoa; phylum Mollusca; class Cephalopoda; family Idiosepiidae; genus Idiosepius; species Idiosepius hallami. The sequence goes on from JAUZSX010287852.1 coordinate 1,465, forward strand.
TCAATATTCTAATTTATGCATTAAATCATTTCTCCATAAATGTTATAAGGGCATAAATTTCAAATCCTAACTTCTAAAAAGGATTCATTGTTAATTTTTTCAAAATTGTAATTCCTATGAAAGGGACATTATTAAAAAATGTAAAACTAAGAGTTACTTCCCTTACACTTAGTAAATTAAAGCTAACATTCTTATTACTTTTAACAGTACTTATTCACATTGTCTTTCTCTATCAATAATCTATGGATTACTTTTTAACCTAAACCCAAAATTATGTTGCCTTTGAAAATTAAAGAACAATCAATATTTTATACAATTTCAATAATTATTCACAAATTTGTTCTACAGCAAGTGTTAAAAGGTAAGTTAAATAAGTGTTAGATGGTAAAAAATATGCTTTAGCACAGGTTTGGGAATTTCTGGGATGAAGACAATAATTTGTGTTATTTAGAATATTTAAATTATTCAATTATATCCATAAAATTTTGGCCAATTTAATCTCTTTCTTCTTTTAATGTAACTAGTCAAACTTAGGAATATTCTAAGCAAATTCAGTATTGTAAAAATTGCCTTTAACTATTTAAGGTCATTTTGAACAATTTTGTTTGTGGGGGCTTTTGATTCAATATCATCTACATAGATTATTATTGATATATTAAAAATTTTTGATATTTTGTTTGGAAATGAATCGAAATTGAATTTTAAATTTCACATAATTAATGTTTTTGAACAAAACTACTTACTTCCATGATAGGATTGGATGCTAATACTTTGTCATGAATGGCAGTTTCGGTGGAACCACCCACTCTTGCAAAATAATGCATGGTGTGCTTAGCTGAAACAGTCTTTCCAGCTCCAGATTCCCCACTAACAATAATAGATTGGTTTCGCTTGAATCTGAAAATAGAATTTGAAACATTCATGACTTTGTAATGATAGTCTAGGTGGATACTAACTGAATAACAAATACAGCAAATAACAAAATGTTAATTTAATAAAGAATAGACAAAATATGAATTTCTAGTTTGTTTGAAAGCTTTAAAAATGTCTCTTGACAACAAATATTTATATTTGAATCAAAACAGTCATAAGAAATCATAAGAAGTCATAGAAATAAGAATAAATATTTTTCTATGGTCCTGCGATTAAGGGGAACTTCCTAGTTAATAGAAATATGCTAAAAATAATACTTTCTATCTTAAAAAATTTAAAAACTTTTCCATTAAAAATTTGATTATGTTATATCACAAAAAAAGATAAACACTTTGTCTTCAGTGTCTAACATTATTGACTTCTATCAAATACTATAATTAAAAGCTTAATGTATGTACATGGTTAATTAATGCTCTATAGAGCATTTATTAAAGCATATGCTTGTCACATTCCTTGTTATTAAGGCTCTAACAAGAATACACTAACAATACAGAAAGTAACTATTTATAGAGTTCTAATCAGTAAATAAAGTCAAAATCAATATAGTTCTTATCACAAGAGATATCTAAGATATGTAATTATCATAAAGTTTTTATAAAGATGTGATTGCAAGCAAATCAAAGAGACAAATCTAAAAATGTCCATCAACAGACCTGGTCATCTGATTGAAAGCTTCAGCAGCAACTGCATAAATATGAGGATCCAAGTTTTTCAAGATCTTCTGGTAACGGTAGATCTCTAGGGTGGTTTCATCATAGATATCCACATCTTGGTATGGATTAATTGCCACCAGAACAATTCCTGATACCAAAAGGAAAGTTTGTTTTTAATTTCAAACAAAAACATTATCAAAAATGCAAAGACAGTTTTTTCTTATAAAAATGAAAAACTGAAAACCGTTTGAAAAAATAAAATTATTACTTGATAAAAAAAATTAATTAAATTTATATTACAGAAAAATGCAAAAATTGAATTATTTGGATAAATATTTAAAAAATTTATATCCTTACTATACTGACAATCATCTATTTAGTAGGCATATCAAGAACAGGTATTCATATATATTTAAAGAAAAAAAAACGCCTAAAACAAATTTAAAAAATGAACAACAAACATTTTTTACTGATTTCAAAACCAAATATGAAAATTGTATGTAAGCGTTAATTATAGAAATACTAAAATAATTCTAATGTGAAAGTAAAATAAGTACTGTGTGTGTGTGTGTGTGTGTGTGTGTGTGTGTGTGTGGATGCAGAGATGTAAATAAATTCCAAAAATTAAAAAAAAAATGGAAAATATATTTACCACAATATGTATAAAATATATTCTTATCAATAAACCGGACTTGTAAAGTATGTAAAACTGAAAAAGAAAAAACATGATATATGTATATCAGAATAATTTACAAGAAAGATTACTAAAAAATAAAAAGTTCAAGAATTGACATTTACAAATAGTGAGAAAATATAATTTATAAAAAAAATAAAATTAAGAGTAGGGAACAAGTTTGAAAACAAAAAAGCAAGAGAAGAATAAGACTAGAGAAAAAAAGAAAGGAAGGCAGGTGATAACAAGAGCTGTGACAATATTCATTTATTAAAGCATATCCCTTGTTATTAAGCTTATAACAAGAATATTTTAAATAAAACTATTTCATCATAGCCCTACTAATAAGTATAGAATTAAAAGAAATGGTAAAATCACAAAATATTGAAGTCTGTGACAATGATAATCTTTAATAAAATATCACAGGCTTAGTGATAACACAAGTGAAAAAATAAAGAGAGGATATATCAACTAAGTTGAGCACAAACTCTATTTAGACACAAGGCAAGTTTTAGGTGCTCATCCCTGGGCTTTTTGTAATCAGTATTGCCATTACCTAGATAAGTTACATTAAATGAGTTAACGGGTCTCATCCACCCAGGGTTTTAGAATCAGTATTGTCCATAAACCTAGATGAGTTACTCTCTTTAATTAACAAGCCTCATCTGACCAAAGTGAATGTAATGGTTTAGAGAGAGGGGAATCATGTAAGAAAACCAAAAAAATAGAGAGAAAAGTGGGAAGATCAATAACAGAGAAGAGAAATCTATGCAAAATGAAAATGAAAGAAAGAAATTCATACAAGTGCAAACAGTGAGTTCAAAAAGAAAAAAATGATAAAAAAGAGCAAATATAATCAAATAGGGAAAGTATCAAGAAAGTAAAAAGAAGAAACAATGAGAGAAAAAAAGAAAGAGAGAATGAAAGAAACAGTGAAAGAAAGAAAGAAACATTGAAAGAAACAATGAAAGAAAGAAACAAACAATGAAAGAAAGAAAGAAACAATGAGAGAAAGAAAGAAACATTGAAAGAAAGAAACAATGAAAGAAAAAAATAAAGAAAGAAAGAATGAAAGAAAGAAAGAAACTTTGAAAGAAAGAAACAATGAAAGAAACAAAGAAACAAAGAAAGAAAGAAAGAAAGAAACAATGAAAAAAAGAAAGAAACAATGAAAAAAAGAAAAAAGAGAAAGAAAGAAAGAAAGAGGAATTAAAGCAGAACCAAATAAAAAATAATATTATTAAACTAAAAAAGGAACAAACACAAAGATCAACAAAAAAAGAGATAAAAACAGAGTTAAAGTAAGAAAATTATAGATATATAAAAAAAAACATCAAATAACAAAAAAAAAAAATGAAACTTACCTTCTGGTTCATTTAAATAATTTAATGATGTCAAATCATTATCTTTAATAAGATTAGGATCTCTTAAATGAGGTAAGTCACTTTTTGCTTTGATAGTAAGTTTTTCTTCCTAAAAATAAAAATATTTATTTTTCTTTCTTTAATGTTCAACATTTTTTGATATTGAAATTAAATGAAATCTACTGTTCTTAGACAAGGCAGTAAAAAGCTTCAAAATAAAAACTAAAGAATAATAAAGAAATATTGAAATACAGAAAAAATATTAAACAGATTAATTACATAACAAATTCTTTAGATTATGATTGCTTTCATTTCAATACATAAAAATAAATTGGAAATTTTAATAGCTATTTTCTTTCTTTTTTAATTAAAAATAGATGCTGTTAATTATTTATCAAATCTTTCTCATTAAAAAAAACTATCCCATGTGTGTATTAACACTTTCCAGATTAATTATTTTCTAGTTTTTGATCAGATTTTTCACATTATGAAAATCTATTAAGTTTTCTAGATGTATTATCACTAAAATGAAGATTACCAAATTATTGAAATATTCATTAATAAAACTAAAATTCAATTATATCACTTCTTTGAAACCAAAATATTCATGAGTAAATTTGAAAATTTATAATTCAATGAAATTATAAGAGTTTATCGAAAATGAATAAAATATGCAATTTCCACAGTTCCTATATTCCTAAGACTATCACTGAAATTAACAGGCCATTGTCAAACAATCAGTTGTGATAATTAAATAGTTTTGTAATAGGTACAAACGTCACTAAAAATATGAATATTAGCCAGCAAGTCTGGAGAGATTTAATTTTGAAAAACCATTACAACAATCCAATCTAAGAATTTTAAATCAAAACAAGTCAATAATTGTACAAGCGCTTATCTTAAGAATTATAATTAAATTAAATATTAAAAAATATTTTAATTATAGTTATTCAAATTATTTGGACTTTTACTCTCATTCTTGTTATATACTTCAGTTGACATGCCCTCAAAGATCTTCAAGTACTACTTAACATAAATGTGATTATTCTCAAGTAAATCGAATTAGAATAAACACCAAATCAATGTGACTTCAATATTAAGATGACACACTCGCTTCGCAGACCAAAAGGATATTCAGACTATTAAAAGTATAGGAATTTTGTTCATCAATCTATAGTTTATAATGGAGACAAGACAAGACTGTCATTTCTGTGCATGATGATGATATGCAAAAAGCAAATGTTCAAGTTCTATTGAAAACCAAGCTTCTCTGAACAACACATAAACTTTAATCCTAACCCACCCATGCAATGTAAAAAAAAGTATCATTGAGCAAAGACAATTAGCAGTAATGACAACATTAAAAGAAAACAATTAGCTTCAGATATATCCTTCTTTAAAAGGACCACAGAGAAAGGCTGATATTGGCTCTTAATTGTTGTAATATAAATCATCATTATCATTGGTGGTCACTCGTAGTTGAGTATGACTGTCCTGTCTTGATCCCTGAGGGTCTTCAGATGATTAACCACCGTAGTGCGACTGGTAGATCATGCTTCGAAGAGGCTAATCCTAGACCCGATTGTAAGATGGGTTCCTTTTCGGGAGGACGCCTGCACATGATGTCTTTTAACGTGAGGAGACTGATGCATCTGCAGCCACCATACACCCCCATGGCAGAGGGGGACCTGGTTCCAATGGCATGGAGACATTACATCACAACGACTGGAGGTCATCCTCTGTTGCAGCCTTCAGTTGATATAATATATATCAACCAAGGACAGTCACCATTCCACAACTTGTCTCTTGTATATGAAAGACTTGTAGGAGTGAACTTAAATGATTTCTAACTGTTTATACCTCTTCCTAGTATGGATGCCCCATACTTTAATCAAAGAACTTCTACATAGAATCATCTACTTTCTCTCTGTCTTTCTTTCTCCCTAATTATCTTTGACCAACAAAAACAAAGAGAATTTAGTACTCCTCTAGCATCCGAGCCAATAAGATGTGTATTACTAGTGGACAATGCTGCTAAAAGGATGAGATACTCATGTACAGATGAATAAAATAAAATATTTCTTTTAAAGGTTAATATTTGCATTCTCCTTATTATTCAAACACCCAAACATACAAACATTACAGACTGTATGTAGTCCATATGATATAATTACTTTTTTCAGTATTGACCTTAGATTTTGCAAAAATAATAAAAAGACCTGCAAATAACATTTATAATAGAACAAAATATAAGAATTATGTATATTGGATTCTATGCAATTGTGGGAGATTTTAAGTGTGATATTTAAGAGATATTTATTAGAAATTCATGTTATTTATTCATTTATTGATCAAGTATGATATAAAGGCTTGAACAGGAACTCAATTTTCCAAAAGAAACAAGATAGCTGGAAATTTCAATATTCCAAGGGTAAGTTATCAAAAAAATTAATCCAGAGTTCAAAATTAAAATTACTCATGTTCATTTTTATCAGGTAATTCAAAACTTCCAAGTCGTGCAAAGTGCTGATAAAATGGACAAGAAATTCTGTCAAGCATATCATAAGTCAAATTAAATTTAATATGATAGAAGATGATACAGGAAATACCATAAACATTTCTATTCATCTTTAAATATTCATTACTTGTTGACATGTGTTTAATAGATTCAAAAAAGATTCTTAAAAAAAAACAAATAAAAAAAGAATGTTTTCCTATTATTATTAAAATTTCAATAAAGAAATGCATTATTATAAACATTGTTATATGTAATTTATTGAAAGAATAAAAAAAGATTTTGGAGAAAGAAAGAAATCATTCTTTGATTTTTAATCTTTTATTCAGCAATTTATAGCAACTTTTTGGTAATGCAAACTTAGTTTAGATCAGTTTAGATATAACAACAATAATAGCAATTTATAAAAATTAAAGATTTTATAACATTTTTCAAAGTAATTATTATAATTAATTATCACTAATAAAAATAGCAGGTAATATACTTAGCCCACCATTAGAAAAAATACAAATGATAGAGGTATAAAATATGATCATGTTTTTACTTATGATAATAAAAACAAATAAGATATTCCTCAATATCAGCACCCTCAGTGCTGATATTTAAAGTTTATGTACAAGTATGTGTCTACATGCAGGTATTTATACTTACTGGGACCAGAGGGTGTGAATATAGAAAATTACCAATAATAAAATAGAAAGCTAAATAAATACCTTTTACCTTTTTTTCTTTTCAAAATCCAGTGATTATGATATCAATAATATTCAAATTCTGCAAATTTATCAGTTTCCAAAAATAATACTTACTTTTAATTGATCCTAAAAGTAAAAAAAAAAAAAGATATTAGATTTTTAAGATTATAAAAAATATTTTTGTTGAAAGGGCAATTACTTCTGAAGTTAATTTGGTCTGGAAAAAAGCAACAAATTCTTATCTGTTTAAATCTGATGTTTCCCCCCTTTTCACCAGTTGATAAATAGCAAATCTTTTTTTATTACATTTTTTCAATTCAACAGAAATAATAAACACAGATTAGTCCAACCCAATGTTTAATAGAAGTCTCCCAGTACAAACAATAATTAAGAAGTTCATTAAGACACCCTAAAAATCTAAATACTAAAGAGTATTAAATTGATAATTTTTATAGCAATTATTTCAATTCTCAGCATTTTCATATCAGCCATATACATTATTCAAACTGTAGTTAAATAGATAAATATTATCATAGATTTTTATTGAAATCGGAAATTAGATTATTAATTTTTTAAAATCATTTTAAACCAATTTTTCTTGCATTTTGTATATTTCATTTATTTACTCTTGTATATTACACAAAACAATTGTAATAAATTTGAGAAAATGCATTTTAGTGTTTTTCAAATTATTCTACATTTTGTAAAGTTTTTCTACTGTGAAAACTTAGTTAACTTTTTGATTACTTAACATTTGAAAAGTGAATAAGTAAAAAAAAACAGCCTGAAAAAATAGTTCTAGAAATTATCAAGTCTCTTCCCATGGATTCTGAAAAACTAAAAACAAAAAAATAATGAGTTTTCATAAAAATCTTAAATAACTGTTATTTAAATTGTATTCCATTCAAAGAAAGGAATTTTTTAAAACATACATTTTTTTTCTATGATTATTTTGGAAAAAGAAAAGGTTTTCAAGTAATTTTGTTAGTTTAAAACAAGCAATTATAAATCATTTATTTATATGTGCAAAGGATAAATTCCTTTGATTATAATTAATAACAAACACAGTATCATTATTATAAAGTGCTTTATCATTCATAATTATGGAGAATGGTTGATATAATGAGATAATTAGTCTAATTGATCAACATTTTTGAATAAAATAGTATTTGACTAGAGAGGTGGTAGGAGACCCAAGTGGCTCTAGCAGACAATGCAAATGAATGAAAAGTCAAACTAATTTTCAAACTTTTTCTATGCTTTTTCTTTAAAAATCCGTTTAACAAACTTATTTTTTCACCCATTTTTTAATTCATTTGAATTCTTAAAATCAGCTGTAAATCTATAAAAAAATGGGGGAAAAAAAAGAGTTATAAAACATTTAACTTTTTATTATTTTTTGTGCTCTATAATCAGCAAAATATATTAACATATTTTCAATATTTTAATTTAAGCCATTAAAATTTTTCTGAAGAAAGAATATTAAAATTTATGAATGGAACTTGTAAGAAAACTTTTCATAATTGTAAAAAAAAAGATTAATGTATTTCAGATTTTCATCAAATAGATTTATTAAAAACATCTTAAACTTTATAAACTTAATTTACAAGAGTAATTTTAATAAAACCTTGATAAATAGTTGTATAAATTTCTCCTCATTTGGTTTGTACAGTGATTTTTTTATAAACTAAAGAAGCATATACAACTAATTTCTAATGATTTGATGAAACCTACAACTACCCATGTGCCTACCTTAAGTGTGTCCCCTACTTATTAACATAGCTAAAGAATGTTGCATATAAAATTGCACTTGCTACATTTAAAATAATGTCAAATTAAATATTGTCACAGGTAGGTGAAATAAGTTTTAAAGATGAATTTGTTTTATATATTAATAAAATAAAGAACATTCTTGGTATTATTGTTTTATTAGTAATGAAAATAAAATTAATTTTGTCTTCTAAAAAAATTAACTCTGAATTTTATGTGAGAGGAATGGAGAAAGAAAAAATACTTTTTTATCACCATCATTTACATAAAAACTGATAAACTCAATCATCATTTCATCTTTACAAGTTCATATTTTTATCATTTATAATCCTTATTTATTCCTATTTGATTTACCAAGAAAAAAAACAATTATTAAACTTTTTCTTTACTCACTACTATAGACTAATTTTGATTTTTTTTTTCAAAATCACTTTTAAAATAATATTAAATGCAAGATAAAACATCTTCACAAAACACAGTCTTAAGAATCAAAATAAAATCTGTGTTGATGGGTGTCAATGAACTTCAGAGTGATAATCAATACATAGAGAATTGGATAGCAGTTAGTGTTCCATACAAATTTCCTGATTCAGTTTTGCATTTCAATTAAATTTGATATAACTTCTATTTCAATGAAAAACATGTCAATTAAATTCTAATGGAATTGTCAAATAGAATAAAGTTAAAATCAATTAAAGCAGAACTTTTAACAAAGAAATATTGGATATAATAAACAAATTCACATATTTTTTTAAACCAAAATTATTAATGAAAACTTCATGTTGAATTAGGATGATTATGATCATATTTAAATTGTACTTCGCTAAAATTTTGGGGTGAGGTTCTTTTTTTTGCTGAGAAATATAGCCTCAGCAAAATGAATTTTTAAATGATTTTTTACATAATATGATCAAAATATCAGTAGCATGTCATATTATGAAAGTTATGAGGTTAGTTCAAAAGATTCTAATATTTTTAAAACATGAGGATTTAAAGAAAATTCATCAATTGTTCAGGTGTTTTAATATCTCACTGAGCTACTTTGTCACCATTTAATTTGCAATGACCTTTTACACAGAATATCAAAGATTATTGTCCAATTGCAGAGTTATTTGCATTTTGTTAATATGTTCTTTATAATTCATGAAACTAAAAGATTCATTCACAGAACATTAATCATACATTATTCAAACATATAAGCTTATTACTGAAGTATTTTTTCATCTTTGGTTTTTTTTTTAATGAATCCTTGATTCTTGGTAAGTGATTTGATAATAATTATTCTTAACAAAAAATAATCTGTTTTAGCTATAGCAAATAGAGTATAATTTTAGAAGTGCTAGTACCATAAAAACTATATTGTGGCATAAAATAGCCATAATGTTGAAAATATTTGAAGAATATCATTGTATAATTCCTGGGTAAGCCAATATTTAAATAAGTCTAACCCAAATGATTACCTTTAAACAAAATTTGAAAGATAAAATCAAAAGTTAATAAAACATGAAGTGATTTGACAAACGATTAAGTAAACTTACTCCTTTTGCAAATACAATGACATTCAGTTCTTTTTGGCCTTTGTAGTCATCTGCGAGTTCAGCAGGCCGCCACACAATTTCTTCATCTCGTACCCAGATCTTAGCATTCTGAAAAAATAAAGAATAACTATAGATATATATGTATATAAATATACATCAAGGACAATAAGGCAGTGTGGTTTGGAAATAGATTTTTTTAAAAAGTCAAACTAAGAAGAATCATTTACCAATAAGAAACAAAAAGATTAGATGGAAATAATTTTACTAAAATTTGTTAATCATTTTCAAACAAAAACAGAAATTGATATTATGAAAAATACTAATCTGACAAATCATATTGTTTTATATGAGACAAAAAACATCAAATTAAATCTTTTTGTTTCACTCGTTTCTGTCTTGTCAAGAAAAAAGGTTAAAACTATAAAAGAAATCTAATATAAAAAATAAACTGATTGCACCTTTTCAAATTGTTGCTTTGTAAAAATATATTTACCTGCCATATAAAAACAATAGAATTTAAAACAGGAAAGAAATAGTTACACTAATCAACTAGTAATATTCTGCTAACTATTATAATTTAGCAGTTTACAAAATAAAAGACAAATATAAGATATAATTAACTGGCTAAAAATATGATGAAAAATACCAAAAGATCATCAATACACAAATATTATTTGTAACAAAATAATAAAAAATAGGAATTTTGAAATATGCTTTATCATTATTTATTGTTTATACTTTCAACAATTCAATGAGGAAATAAAACAAGAAACTCTGAAAGTAAATACAAAATAAGAAAGAAAATACTTTAAAGCTCATTTATTGGAAATCTTTCATGATTTTTTTGTAGATAATTCCTATATTGTAATTAAAAGTGGTTTATATCAATGAAAAATAAAAATATTTCATTCATTTGGTCTTCAATTGTTTTATGCATTGTTTTTTTGCAAAAATCAACATGTATTCAATTCAAAATAAATCGAAGCCTTTATTTTTTGATGGAATGTAAATGCAAATAAATTCTTATTTGAAACCAGATCAACTAAAACAAGTTGTAAAAAAAAAGATAACAAACAAAAGGATTTTCATGATAAGAAACAAAAGAAAAACAAACTAAATTGAAATAAACTAAACATGATTTATCATAAATACAAAAGTTAAACAAACTATTTTTATTTGGAATATTAATGAAATTATTCAATCACTCATGAACAGATGTATGATTTAAGACACTGGCATATCTATGTGCTCTATGGCAGGTTATCTAAACATTTTAGTGAAAATGTTGTAGTTGTTCAGTTTCAGAGAGCTCCATTTCTAGACTTACTGTCTACCAGGACTTATAATCTGAATGGCTTTATATTAAAATATGGATGTTAAGTAAGTTATGAAATGATTATAAAAATAGCTATCAACTAAAATTAATATAATTAAGAAAATGATTTAGAAATTTGCTAGCTAAGTACTGTTTTTACAATAAGTGATAATGACACCCTCTATTTAAATATTATATAATTATTATATTTTTTTATATCAATTATTCAATTTCTTTGTTAAACTTTCTTTAAAAAAAATTGATATATATATTTATTTAAAACAATTATTTGATTAACACTGATATTTGCTTAGGTTCTTCCTATAATAATTTGTATAAAACGTTTTATTAATAAGCAAGCATTAGAACAAAAACAAGTTTGTTAAAAAAAGAAAGAAAACAAAATTGAGAACATGAAAACCGTCTGTAGTTTTAGACAAATACAAAAAAAATAAAACCAAAAATTACTTATAAATTGTGTCAATGTGAATAAAACATTTTCATAATTTTATGAAAAATTCTCTTTCTAAATATTTAAAATCTATGTTGTTAAAACTACTGAAATTTTATAGACTGCTTCCAAAAATAAAATTTGCAAAATAATATCTGGAAAATAATTTATTGCCTTTGAATTTACTGAGAAGAGGAAATTATTTGAAAATACTTTATCTTAGAATATTGGAAACATATTTTATAAAAATTCCAAGACAAAAAAATTAACTATTAAAATAATTGAAATAAGAAAAAAGATAAGCCATCAAAATCAGGGAAAAAAAAAGTTTTTTTTTTAAAGTAAATATATCTGTCTTATCTGCTAGACTTATTTTTTGGTAGTCTAAAACAACAACTCGTACAATATTAGCATTCAAAATGATTTTAAAAGACTCCAAGTTAATGAATTTTTACCTCAGTATAAAGTAAGTGAAGATCTTCCACTGAACAAAGAACAAAATGTTGTCTTCTAAAACGATCCAGATAAAAATCCTGATTGATTTGTCTCTGTTGTAGACGACTTTTTCTTATAGTAGCCATATTTGGACAGATAAATGTTATGCTGTTTGATTGTTAAAATGTTGGGTGTTTATGCGAAGCTTTTTTGCATTCCATCACTTCATAATTATCACAACCTTCAATTGGTAAATACTATTAATGACAACCCAGATTCAGATATACCATCAATGGCTATTACCATAATTATATATATATATATATGTATGTATGTATATTTATGTATGTATTTTTGTGTTTTTGTGTATTTACATAGATATTTTCATACACATAGGAGTGTATGTGTTAGAGAGAGGAAGACATTATGCCAAATAGCAGACAATTAATAGTTTGGGTTTAAGAAGGCTTCTTGATTAAATCAACAATAATAATAATAGTATCAAAAATGTTCATTGTCTTTCATTGAAATTTAGAAAAACAAGGAACATCAAAATGTAATATTTTTTCATGAATTTACTTTTCATTTTAACGCTCATAAAAACTAGAAAATCTAAAGGGATTTGCAAATCATAAGACTTTCTTATTTACTGATTCAGATGGAAGGTTAAATTGAATGATAATAGAACAAATTCATGGGCAGCGATGGTGGAACATTGGTAGAAGCTCGGGCTGTGAGATCATGTTACGCGAGTTCAAATCCCAGTCAAAACCATTACTTTCA
>JAUZSX010287862.1:0-14585 GCA_034780655.1 Idiosepius hallami
ATTTATATACATACATATATATATACATACATATATATATATATATATATTAATTGTTGTTCTTCTGAAGTATCGTAGGATTATTGATATTAAATATAAGGTTTTGTAGGGATGTATGATGTGCTAAAACTAGTAGCCAGTTATATTTCAGAGTTATAACTCTATTGTCAAACTAATGTATAATATATCAATATATCTATTTATTTCTGTCATAGATAAATATTTTTGCAGTATTTTTGTCCCATTTCTTTATATTTTTTGTGATCATATTTTTTCAGTTTCATTCAGTTGTATCGAGTCTATAAACACACATGCGTTTCATTTTTGTATTCAAATCCTAGCTTCGTCCTTTGGTTTTTGTGTGTAATCGTAAGTAAAAGCGTTAAAAACGCATAAACAAGAAATGCTGTCCTGACGCACATTTTCCACTTCGCTAATTTGAACGCGCTACTCTGATTTCGGCAAACACTGAACAATCTTGATTCTGCCCTCAAGAAAAATTATGAAGCTAACGAAGGGTAAATTTCTGCCGAATAAGAGAGCAATGATTCTGACCGATTTTTAGTAGTTAACCTTAGAAAATGGCTGTAGCCTCTCTCGCCCCAAGCTTTGCTAACATTTCTGGAGTTTCTTCATATCAACTTCTTTAATTTTCTTTCCTTTTTTTCTAAAGCGTTGCTTTGCCTTCGTTATTCTGGAGGTTTTTTTACACTGTTCAACGAAATAAATGTTCGATTTATTCAAATTAATACTTTTATTAAATTGTATTTCACTAATATTTTTTATATTAAATTATCACTATTGGTTAGTCCCAAAAGTTTGTAAATTTAGGAATTCTATTTTCCAAGTAATACCAAAAACCACAAAACAAAATTATTCCTCAAAATAAAGAATTATTCACCTTTCTAATGAAGCTTGATATGCCGTTAAACACAAACGAAAAAGAAATCTTTCTAATGAGAACTTAACATATAAGTTCAATTGATCTTTTTATTTTATGAGACAATCTTTCTCATATTTTGCTTTTTTCCTCAGGCATTTTTCTTTCTTTCTTTCTCTCTATCCATCGTGGCTTGGTCAAAGGGAAAACTCATTTTCAATGTTCATGATTCGTTAACTGAGATTTTAACACCGAAGTCTATTTTCAGACATTTATTTCCAGCTTCGTTTCGACTCAGGAGCGGGCAAAGCGATGAAATTCTGTTGGAAGAAGTCGATGGCCATTATGATTAATAATCGATCAAAGATGATCTGAACTCAAGTAAGTTCATTACTTACAATATTCTACGCCGTCCAGGGCTTTGTTCATCAAGGAAAGAAAACAAAACCTATTTGAATATCGAGAGGAGAAGGCAGTTAACATTGCCTGCAGCTAATCAAGCCTTTGCTTAAAGATGTCCTTTGCTGGCGAAAATGTGTCGGCTTCTTCCCTGGCATCCAACACTCTAGGTAACATCAAACAGGCGCAAAATGTAATTTTCTTTGCACAAAATAATCGGCCTTTTGTAAAATAGGCTAAGCAGCTGTTAAGTAGAATCAAGAGTATTTTTAAAAAGCCTTTATTTTCTAGGAAAAAAATTGCTGTTCGTGTTTAATAGATTTGAATACATTATATCAGCTATTCACGAAGACCAAATTGCTTTCTTAAAAAAAACAACAATTTGGCACATTTCAGAACGACAATAAGTATTATGAATGTTCCATCTGCGTTTGTAATTAGACGAATACTCTTGGGAAAGGAATAAATTCCCACATTCTCTCCAGCTATGGATTAAATAATGTATACTACGTTATTAAAAATCTACATGTGTTAAAAAAAGTTTATAAAAAATAATTGTTCTCGAGAGAAAATAACCTATAAAGGTTGATATGCCGTAAAACAAAACAAACGACAATAATGCTTGTATGCACACACACACACACACACACACACACACACTCACACACACACTCACATATACACACACATTTTCTCTTATGTATAAACAAAGATTTCTACATTTATTAAAAAAATATTTAAAACATAAAAACAAAGAAACGTTTTCTTATGTTAAAAATTTCAGGGAATTATTCATATAATACGGTTGTCTCAGGCAGATTGGGCTCGTTAAATCGGGGGAGCATCTCATCCAGGTGATGGGTAGTACCGAATGTAAAAATCCCGGGTAAGAGCACGTAAAAATGACCTTGTGCCAAATATGGGATGGTGCTCACCAAGTAGATATACTATAATATATATATATATATATATATATATTTATAGGTGTGTATGTGTGTGTGTGTGTGTGTGTGTGTGTGTGTGTGTGTGTGTGTGTGTTCACCAAGTAAATATAATAATACGGTTGTTTTTAATTGATAATTTTCCTGTTAAGTTAGGATAAACATGAATACCATTTTAACATAATATATTTCTACTTTTAACTCCTCACACCCAAAAAAATCTTCGATGATAAAGTAAGATCTCTGTGAAATATCTACCGTATAATTCAGTGACCGTCTAATAAGACCATGAAGACAAATCAGAACAAATCGTTTATAATTTTATCATATATCGGTTGTATAAGACGACTGTAAAAATCACGAAACCATGTTTGTTTAGACGAGGTTGAAAAGCGAAGGCTAGAAAGCGAAGATGAAGTCAAAGTCGATTAGAATAGAATCCCTTTGATGATGGCATTTGGTATGATAACCTCGAGATGGTTTGAAAAACTTTTCAAAACTAACAATGATGTTGGTAATGAATTTGATTGGTTTTAGGTATGCACATGGAGCAGATTTCTGACCATTTTTGACCAACAAAGTCATTATTATGTAAATAGCAAAACTAATTTGATAGATAAGAATTTGGCCCTTTTGCAGAACAAGCAAATGGAGATATTTAACTGGAATATTTTTGGTAGGGAACTTGCACCAGTTGTAAGACAGCAATTTGATTGGCTAATGAAATTGACTTCATTATTGTAAAACAAGTTGAAAATTAAGATAAAAAAATGTAGATTTGTTTATTAAATACTTTTTTTAATGATTTAAAATGATTAAACATAAGGTTATGGTTAGGGTTAAGGTTAGGGTTTAGGGTTATGGTTTTTTCGATGTTTTCTAATTAATAATTAAAAATAAAATAAATCTTTATTTTATTAACCAATAAAATTGCTATCTTATAACCGGTGCAAGCCCCCTACCAAAAATATTCTGGCCAAATTCCTCCATTTGCTTGTTCCACAAAACGTTAAAAATTTGGTAGAAGGGTTAAAAAGAATGAATTAAATGAAGAGGTCCAAAGTCCTTTTTTCATCATTCTTTTATTTAGTATTTTTGCATTATTTATTAGCATTGAAAAAACAGAGAAAACTAAAAAGTAAATGTCCTACGAGCATGTGTTTAATTGTCTCTTTATGTTTCTCTCGAGATCTCTCAGAAATATTTTATGGATGGCTTTGCACCTGTCCGTCACAACCTTCCTATTATATCGCAAAAACACCACCTGAGTTTCTCACCGTTCATCGCCCTCGTATATTAAGGTGGGCATAAGATGGGCAATACTAACACACACAGACACACACACACTAAGACACAAGCACTCAAAGACTTATATTCAGTATCTTCATAATTAAATCATATCATTAATTCACAATAAACAGCTTTAAAAATTAACATTACAACTTAGAAAATAAAACTGCATGGTATTCAGCTAAGTATGCCTGAATATATAAGGTAGGTTGTCCCGTTATTTCGACGAATGAATGTCATAAAACAAAATATGACTACAACACAAAGATATGTTTATAATTGTGATGGCTTGTGCAGTACCATTCACACTTTTTGGAACTGCTAATATACATTAGGTTTAATGTGTGCACTGAAATATATGAATAACGGGCATGTCCAAGACAAAAGACTACATGGGTATCACATTTTATGATTTTAGCCTAAGATAGTAAAAATGAATATTTTTAAGTAAATAAGCTAGTTTCTTCCTTTTTCAGGTTTAATTTTTTTTGGTAAAACATTTTGTACAATTTTTTCTGAGTTTCAGAAATCCTTTTTCGAGATAATATATATATGCACGTGTGTCTGCATGTTTGTTTGTATGCGTGTGTGTATTTGCTTGTTTGTTGTTTGTGTGTGTGTGTTTATGGTAAATAAATCCAAAACTGGGCTCTATGACCGTTGGTGATATATATCTATTAGTTAAGCAAAGACACGATGTCAAGGGCCTTCAGTGACAGACAGTTTCTTGCCTGCGTGGTCATCACTCTATCACAGATATTGTGCACTCTAACTAAGAATATAAGCAATCTTACTCTACAGATTAATATATATATATATATACATATATATATATATATATATTCTTTCTTAAAAAGATTATTTATATAAAAAAATTAATTTATACACGAAGGTCGATTCAAAAGGTAATGCAATCTATTTTTAAAGATATCTTTTTAAAGAGCTACGTTAATATGATTAAAATTAAAACAACCGATCTTTTGTGCTCTAGGATTTATTTTTTCTACATTGTAACTACCATTGTTAATGCACTTTTCACTGCAATGAACAAGGTAGCTTATTTTCACGTCGAGGGCGTATCCATTGGGTAATTGGTAAATCCATAAAATTCGTCATTCGTCTCTTTGATCTCGACAAATTTATATAATAACACTGCTGATATCATCTGCAAACGTGGTGCTGGGAGTGGCCAATTTTGCTGGGTTCAAATTTCTTGCATGGACTCATCTCGGCTTCTGACTCTTATCCATGATAGAGGTTACTTTCTTTCAGTCTCGCAACGTTAGTATCTGCAATTGAGAGATAAAACTTTTAGATCTTGAATGCCTAAGTCATTCAAAAAATGAAATTCGCAATCCCATGTAATCTATTTGAGTGGATTAGAAATATATAAAACATTGCTTTTGGAACGATTTCCGTAATTAATTTCAAAGATAAGACTTGATAGTTTTGCTTGTGGTAAATACTGATTATTTTTTAAATGCAATAATCCTACATCTTTTTGTTGGGAAGAAATGCATCTGACTTTTATTTGGAATTTTACGTGTTATTTATCTTTATAATATAAAGTATAAAATATTGTAGTTGCATTATAATCCAATTTAATCGCATCCAATTTACATCTATCCTTGTTAAATAGGAATATATTTAAACGAGAAAACAAAAACTTTTTTCAGGATTAATGTGATTTTATTTATTTTACTTTTATTCATAATGCAGAAAGTTATGCGCAGATTTTATCATCTGCCACTGCACAATTCATACACAAACAAATACACACAAAGTATTTTTAATTATAATCCCAAATTCATCATCATCATCTTCGCAGTCAATCAGACTTTAGCTATGGCTAGCTGGGGCTTTAGTATTCCACCATGACACCCAACTGATCGTGCATATTATTATTGGTAAAGTATCTGTTGCACAACAGATAGACACCCTCTGAATCTCCAATGCCCACATCCAGTGCTGCGAGCCACCGACAACTGGCAGCAGAGGAGGCCGTAGTGCTTTTGAAATTAGTGTTGCCTTTCACCTAGATAAACTACTCTCCCGAGTTGACGAGCCCCATCTGGTCGAAGTAGCTAAAGTAAATGCAATGGTTTTGACTGGAATTTGAACTCGCGTAGTACGATCTCAGAACCTGAGCTCTTACCAATATTCCACCATCGCTGCCTGTTCCAAATTATAATGTTGATATTTTTATAGATATTCACCCAAATAAAGTTTTTTTTTTATATAGATATAAGTTAAGTAGGTTAAGTTATCCCAAAACACTTGCCAAGTAATCAGTGCCGTTCTTAGTCATCTTGTGGCCCCATCGCAGAATGCTTCTTGCAGCCCAATTTCCCCATGAAAGTTAAGATGCCCTCACAACATAATGTAGCCTTTGATCAAACACTATTTATACATATATTTAAAGAGTAAGAGATACAGACAGAAAGAGAGATGGATTGATAGGTATATATATCAAGTGTGATAAAGAAGTTCTAGTTAAGCCAAGGAGCCTTGCAGCCCCTAGGGAGCGCAATTGCAGGGTCTGCGAAGGCACTAAGCACAGCTCTGCAAATAATAACAAAAACACCAAAAATTTATTTTCAGTGAAGAGAGTTATTTTCCAAGTCTTTTCTATCATTGATATGCAAGCTTTTGGGTCTGGGGAAAGTATCATTTAGCCAGTTTCGTATCGAATAATTATTGACACATTTCCTCGACTTATCGTAATCTGATGATGCACTATCAGGACTATAATAAGCTGAATGTTGCAGGACATCAACATCGTCCAGCTCTTTAAACTTCTTTTCTTTAGATTTCTCGGGTGTGTATGGCTTGACATTGTCCAGTTGCATCAAAGTACGCTGTTGGATGATCTGAGCCGGGTACTTTTGCTTTAACTTTTTGTAGACATGCTCCAGTTGCTGTCAGTAATAATATGAGCACAAAAAATAAGAAATAAAAATAGCATAAATAATTCAATTTTCGAACAAATTTTACAAAGAATTCACAGGCTCTTAAGAACATTTTAGACAATCGAATATTATCTAACAAATGATCTACGGTGCAAATATCTTTATTTCTTGAAGTAATTACACCAATGAAGCTATAGAAATGTTTTCCGAATAGATTACAACCTAAAGTGCACTGAAATGTTCCTCTTACTATATAATCAGCCAAATAATTGAATGATTATTTTTATTGTAGACAAGAAGCCAAAACAGCACCAAATATCGAATATCTTGCATGTCTTGTGTGAGCAATTCACGTTAATAGAATTATTTTCATCTGTCTTTGAGAAGTATAACTGTTGTCGTATCTCAGAACCTCACAAACAATGTTATAAAAACGTTCTTAAGAACGATTATCAATAAAACCATCAAATATATTTTTTTGGAAATCCAATAAATGCCGTCTGTTGTGTATTGATTATATTTCCTAACTTGTTATGACTTGCTATGTAAAAGAAATCCTCAGAGAATTGTTTTATGTTAAACTCAACCAGTTTTTCCAACAAAGACCAAAAATCTACAAAATTAACCCTACATAAATAAAAAGATCTTTTTATTTAGGTTGCAAAGACCGACATATCGACCCTTCGGAGTCTAATGAGTTAAAATCAATATAGGATTTTTTTTTAACCGAAGGAAACTTTGAAATGATAAAAAACAAACAATCATTAATCAGATATTTATTCTAAGTTTTACAATTATTATTTAAACTATTGTCCTTATCCTTATAGTTATTTGTTTCATTACGTTTCGACCATCATTCCCTTTGGCCTTCCCCATAAATATACTCATAAAATTCATCTTAGCTCATCTTAAGGATTAAAAAAAACTATTTGTTTTAAGATTTAAAACCAAATCAATTCAGATTTCAAGTATATAAATAAGTTATAACTAGTTTTACTTAACCGTTAACCGTAAGCGCATCAAACCTATGATAGGAGGTGTTGATCTACCAGTTTACTAATAAGTTATAAAGTGTTTTTTCAATCAATTCCAGAGGTGTTTAGTCCATTTAGCATAGAATGAACCCTGAAGGATTTATGAATCATGTGATGTAAGATTCAGTTGGGTTACATTTGAGCGGACCATCCCGGGTGAGGTTTGCTATAGACATGCCACTGAAAACGACCGATTGATAACAATCAATAAGCAATATAATATTATAATTTATGACATGAATTTGTTAGCATGTAAGACATGCATAGGAAACAATTTTCGAAAAAGATAAAGAGTTGTTTATTCTGTAACACAGGAAGACCTCTGGGTCAAGACTACATTGCAAATCTCTCCAGCTGTCTCGTTCACTTTGTCTTTTCACCCTTTCCCACCCTTTTCTTTCTGTACGCCATTCATGAAGAATACTTTTTTTAAAATCAGATGTCGCGTTTAGACAGGAGCAGCCAATGGTGTATCAACACGAAGGTATTAGAGTTCAACGGTTTTTGCAGTCTGTAAAGGAGACATGATGTCGGATTGAAGAAAGGCCATGAAATAGAGTTTAAGTGAGATCTCTCTATCAAGTGAATATGATGGATGACCAGTCAACCGAATTAATGCATTGATCTTATCAGTATGTAATTTATGAAATCATTTCTATGAATGACAAAAATAATAAAAAAAAACAAGTAAATATTTTTTTTGCTTTGCTTTGTTTTTGTTTTTTTTAAGTTGCATTTCACTTGGCTGATTTAAAAATTTTATTTTTCCCCTAATGTCTTTTTTTTATAATCCAACTGTTGATGAGATTATAAGAAGTATTGCCTCTTGCTTTGAATAAGGCATAATACTAGTCATTGCCCGGAAAAAAACAACAACAATGGTTTCAAATAAATCCATAAAAGAATAAATGTCCAGCTCAATTGAATGTCACTTTACATTTTCTCGAACCAAAATGAGTTAAATCACACTTTTCATTTTATAAAAAAACTTGATTCTATAATAGTGTATTAAGAATTTTAAAAAAAATTGATTTTAATGAATAACGACGAATAAATATCTTAAAATATTTTGATAACAATGTATAAGCGTTGTTTTTAATAAGTTGCACGAGTAAACAAGAACAGCAATATTAATTTTGAATATTTCGCTATTTGTGTTTTTTAACCACTGAAAGGCAATATATACTTAATATATAGTAACGAGTAACAGCATTCTTATGTGATCTCGGTTCACGGTTAATCGCCTGAGCAAGGCAAGTGACAGAGTTGTTTGAAACATAGTGAAACAACAACCTTGTAAATGAGGGTAACAGTTTGCAAAGAATGGATTCATAGATTTCGCTATTTTCTTTATATTTTATTTACTCGGTGAGCACCAACCCAGGTTTGGCACAAGGCCATTTTTACGTGCTCTTACCCTGGCTTTTTGCATTCAGCGTTGCCCTTCAGCTAGATGAGTTGCTCTCCCGAGTTAACGAGCCCTATATGCCGAAGAAGCTAAAGGTGTATGCAATGGTTTTGATTGGGATTTAAACTCACGTACTACGATTCCAGAACCTGAGCTTTTACCAACGGGCGTTGGTAAAAGCCGTCCCATATTATAAATATTATTAACTGCAGTCGCAAGTTTTCTTCTAATTTAAAATCCTGTATAAATTTGAGTGTTCTAAGTGAATTTTAAAATGCATAAAGGGTTGATTTGCTGCAAAGCAAATTATTTTATCAATCAATCGTCATTTTTAAGTCTATCTTTTTATTTTGAGTGTATTTTCTGATAAAATCTAATGCTGTTTCAATAAGTAACAAAAAGAACAACGTTCGTCTTTTAGTTTTTAAGCAGTAACTTCTCCAAGACAAACGAGATTAATTCGTGACACTCTCACTAAGCAGATCTATCTCTAATCTTGCTATTATATAAATATATAAATAAAAACGAGAGGGAAAACAATGGGAAACGTGTTAGGAAGAAAAGAAAAAGATAAAGTAGCAAAAGAGAAAGAAAAAACGAAATAAAAAGAAGAAAAATATGAAGAAGGAGGGAGAAAATTTATAAAAAGAAAAATACAAAGAAAAATTTAAGAAGAAGAAAAAAGAGTTGGAAGTAGCAATAGAAGAGGGGGGAATATATTAAAAGAAGAAGAAGAAGAAGAAGAAGAAGAAGAAGAAGAAGAAAAATAAGAAACTATAAGGAAAAAGTGGACTTACCAATAGGCAGTAACATTGAAATAGAATAAAGAAACAGGTAAAGAAAAGCCAGATACAAATTTGACATTTATCTTTGAAATTTCCGCATATATTTTATTTCATTTCGATTCTCGTTCCTATGTTTTTTTCTTTATTTTGATTATTCGATCAAACTCCAAATTTTGTTCCGTTTTCAACCATTTACAACTACACCCGTTTAGATAAAAACCAATGTGTACCGTGTGTAGTAGATGAACAGAAATCTAAATAAAAAACTGCTTTAAAATACTAAAAATCATAATTTAATTAGGATTAAAGAGGAATTTCGTTAGGCATCATTCTACAACACTGTACAGGATATCAAATTGGGCTGTGTTATTATCAATTTTAGGAGATGTTTATAAGGTTAGTAGTTGTTTTATTTCTAAACGTCTGTATAACTTTAGATTTTTAATTCTGTGGCCTACATTTAAGGTAGATAAAAAAATAAGAAGCAAACAAACGCCATTACTCCCCTGGACATCATTCTATACGCTGTAGTCCATAAAGTGTTCATCACTCTGCATTTTTCATTCTGAGATTTACAAAAGAAAAAAAAAGGTAAAAAATGTCATCACTCCCCTGAAGATCATACATCAGACTATGGTAACAAAGGTCCATATAAATCTAAATTTATAATTCTTACATCTACACCCAGCGATCAAAAATTACACTTAAAGTAAAAAGAAAAATTATGCAAACAAACTCCAACACTTCGCTAAACATTTAACTTCTTCGAAATGCAGATGTTGCACATTTTGGAGAATTTAACAATAACCACATTATCTTTGTTCATACCATAATTGAGGACAACCAACATTGTCAAAGGGAAGAAAATGCTGAATTGTTATTGTTCGGATTTTGGAACAAAGCTAGCCAACATTTAAACATCCGGTTCAAAACTGAAATCGTTAATTAATGCAACTGTATTAATTAAATTTTGCAAACTAAATGTTTGAGAAGGATTTCTTAATAATTATTAACACATTTTAAAAAGGAATCGCGCTTTAATATATATGCATTGATTGATTTATTATAGTTATTTATATTTTTATTTTTGAGATGGGGCATCGAAATTTAGGTATTAATTTTATTATTCGGACTTTTGTCCTCATCTTAGTAGGTATTTATAATGTTACTACACACACTACGTTTCGGCCTATTGTCCCTCAGGCCTTCTTCAGGTGTTGTCTCAACCGCAACCACAGTTAGGGATGGTGGGTCTCTCGTCATCGAATCCTCAGCAATCACTGCCTTCCGTAGTTGTTGTCTATCGCACCGCGTTATTGTGACCAAGTAAATCCCTCTGGCCGACTTGGGTAGGAATTGAAACCGCTATCTTCTGACAATGCTCCACTGGAACCGAAGAGACTCCGAACGTTACGGTTGAGAAACACCTGAAGAAGGCCTGAGGGACACTAGGCCGAAACGCAGAGTAGTAACATTATAAACACCTACTAAGACGAGGACAAAAGTCCGAATAATAAGATTAATACCTAAATTTCGATGCCTCATCTCAAAAAATAAAAATAACTATAATATTATTTTTGTTGTTCACTTCTGAATGAGAGTAAAACTGGCTGCCCTGGCGGAGTTCGTCAAGCTCTGATTGTGGACGGGACAGCACAGTTAGGTTTGAGATATATTGCAGCTGTCGGGGTGGTGACTGGTTGGATTGTTTAATCTTGAGTTTAATTTCAAGAAAAAAATTGAAAAAAAAAGTGTTGTTTAGGAAATTATATCAAGCCTGAGAAATGGATGGAGAGCGGCCAGGTAGAGCCTTGATAAAAGCTCGGACTATGGAATCATATTACGCGAGTTCAAATCCCTGTCAAAACTATTGCATCTACCTTTTGCTGCCTCGAGCAGTTAGGGTTCGATAACTAGGGAGAGTAGCTCATCTTGATGAAGGGCAACACTGATTTCAAAATCCCAAAAAAGGTCTTCCAGTATGGGAGTTAAGCATAGGGCTAGTAACTCTTTCTTGTAAAACAAGTATGCTACGCAAACAGCAAAAAATAATTTTGCTGTCCAACGTACCACTGGGAGAGGCGGAGGTAGCGGTCCGCCCTGGGCGGCACATACCAGGGGGTAAAATAGATAACAAAACAAATAAAACTAACAAAAAATAAGAAATTTTATAACCAAAATAAGTTTTTAAGGGTGTATGTTTTATGTGCGCGAATAATACTGTTTTTAAACAGATGTTTAAACTGTATCATCCAGTCCAATTGAAATAAATGTTCTAAGTTGAAGATGTTTAGATCCTTGATTGTAGTTTAATGGAAATAGATATTTTTAGGGCTTTTTGGAATTTGGAGTTGAAGATGATTAGATCCTTGATTGTAGTTGAATGGAAATATTTTTTAGGGCTTTTTCAAATTTGGAGTTAAAGATGATTAGATCTCTGATTGTAGTTCAATAAAAATAGATATTTTTGAGCTTTTTCAAATTTTTAGTTGAAGATGATTAGATCCTTGATTGTAGTTCAATGGCAATATGTTTTATGTTTTATTTGCGTAATAATACTATTTTTAAACAGATGTTTAAACTGTATCATCCAGTCCAATTGAAATAAATATACTAAGTTGAAGATAATTAGATCCTTGATTGTAGTACAATGGTAATATATATATATTTTAAGGCTTTTTAGATATTAACAGATTATCAGTGGTAGGAAAGGGGATCTTACGACCGCACCGGGGGGCAAAAGCCATTGCTACGATATTGATAAGGACAGCAGTCTGCAAAATAAATTAATATATGGATTAAGAAGCCTCATCTTAAAGAATTCTTTAATAAATACAATTACAAAATGAAAGAATTATGAAAGATGAGGACAACAGTCTGCAAATAGATTAATATATGGATTAAGAAGCCTCATCTTAAAGAATTCCATAATAAATACAAAATATAAAATCGCCATAAAATGACGTCATTAAAAAAATCCATACAAATAAAGAAACGTTGTGTATTTAACAAAAGAAAAATGTTAAAAAATGAAAAATAAAATGAGAATAAATGTGCAAATAATTTAAATAATACTAAATATTTTATTGTTTTTTTATTTGCAAAATCGAGTGTAAAATTAATCTAGAAAATAGGAAACAATAATTTAATTCTCTTGTAATGTATTTTTGGTATTCTTGAAACGAATTTAATTTCATTGGAGAGAGGAAAACGAATTTGCATGCGCCGCCATTTGCATAAATTTTGACTTTACTATTTGCTATCACGTGATCAAATTTTGGGGAATTTTCTTTTTTTTTTGTTCTTTTTCTTTCTTTTATTTTCTTTTCTTTTAATAAATATTTTAGGCCTTTTCTTTCTTGCTTTTTTTCTTCTTTTATTTTTTTTCCTTTCTTTTCTTTTTCTGTTGCAGTCTTTTTTTGTTTTTTTTAAAATTCTTTTTCCTTCCTTTTCTCCTGAACTTCTTTCTTTCCCTTTTTCCTTTTCTTTCTCTCTTTTTTCTTTGTCTTTTTTCTTCCCTTTTCTCATTGTCTTTCTTTCTTTCTTTTCCAAATTCTTTCTTTTCCAAATTCTTTCTTTTTTCTCTTTGTTACTTCCTTCCTTCCTTCCTTCCTTCCTTCCTTCCTTCCTTCCTTTCTTCTTTCTTTCCTTCCTTCCTTCTTTCATTCTTTCTTTTCACACTCTCTCTCTTTTTATTCTTTCTCTTTCCTTTTCTTTATCTATTCCCTTCTGTTCTTTTCCCTTTTTTTCCCGTTCATTCTTTTTCTATTATTTCTTTTTTTAGAAATTCTTCTTCTCTCTTTCAAATTCTTTCCTTCCATTTTTTCCCCTTCTCTTTCTTTCTTTTTCTTCTCTTTCTTCTTCTCTTCCTTTTTTCTTCTCTTTCTTCTTCTCTTTCTTTTTCTTCCCTTCTCTCTTCTCCTTTCCTTTCCTCTTCTCTTTCCATTCCTTACTCTTTATTTGATTAATTTTTTTCTACCTCCTTTGAAAAAAGATTTCCTCAAAAAAAAAAAAAAAAAGAAAAAAAAATAATGTCCATAAATTCACAATATCAATCTTTGGATCCTAACTTATCAAAATTACCAAGAAGTCACTCAGAGCCGTTATATTCGAGGAACATATGAGGAACAAAATGTTGGTACGTCTTTTTTTTGCCTTATGTCTTTACAGCCGATTTATCGGCCTATTACGTTCTACAGTGTTAAACACTTAACCAACAATGTCGATTTAACTTGTACGTACTTACTCAAACTCTATTTCAAAAGCAACAGCAAAAAATATCGTCAAAAAGGAATTTTTAAAAAAAAGCTTAATTTTTTGAATCCCGACATTAAAATTACCAAGTAGTCACTCAACAATTGTTATATCAGAGGAACATATTAAACCTTTGAATCCCGACTTATCAAAATTAGAAGTCACTCAGAGCCGTTATATTAGAGGAACATTTTATACCTTTGAATCCCGACGTATCAAAATTAGCTAGTAGTCACTCAGAGCCGTTATATTAGAGGAACATATTAAACCTTTGAATCCCGACTTATCAAAATTGCCAAGTAGTCACTCAGAGCCGTTATTCTAGAGGTACTAAGCAAAAATAGTGCTTTTGCAGAACAAGCAAATTAAGATTTTTTTTGCTCGGGGACTTTGCACCGGTTGCAAGGCAGCAATTTGATTCGTTAGGGTTTAGGGTAAGGATTTAGGGTTTGGCCAAATTTCCCCATTTGTTTGTTCTGCAAAAGTTCCAAATATTGGTGTACCTTTTTATGGTTTTTGTTGTCAGGGCCAATATATCGGCTTCTCAGGTTCCAAAAGTTAAAAAAGTAATATTTCAAACCGAAAACCTGTCGGTTATATGGAGGTGGTAAGGGCAAAAATTTGCAACTCTACACTATGCCACCCCTCAAAAAAAAAAAAAAAAGCAAAAAAAAAAAATTCACTT
>JAUZSX010287883.1:0-14584 GCA_034780655.1 Idiosepius hallami
TTGTTTGCTTATTCTGTTTAACGGCATATCAAGCATTTCAGGTCATTTAATGCTCAGAACAATCAATTTTTTTTTTAATAAACTTCCTTCTGTTCCACGCGTAGAAAAATACGACACAATATGTATAAATGACACAATATGCACTGTTTAATCCATAATTCGAATGAATATGGGGATTCATACATTTCCCAAGAGTATTAATCTAAATATGAACGCAAACATAACGACTGGGATTCGATCTCGCATATTAAGATTCCGATGTCCGACTGTCTATCTACTGAACTTTCTTGACTAAATTGTACATTATTATACTGTATTGTAGTATACGATACTGTATTGTACTCTATCTTTTTAAGTCGAGAACAATCATGTTTTGATAAATGTTCTTTTTTGTCCTGACATAGTTTTTAAATCACTCAATATAAGCTTTTTAACCCATAGCTGGAGGGAATTTAGGGATTCATACTTTTCTAAGGGTATCAGTCTAATTATGAACGCAAATGGAACGGCTGGAATTCGAACTTGCATATTACAATTCGGTGATCCGACTTCCTATTCACTGGTCCATAGTGGACTTCCCCTTTCTGTCTTAAAACAAAAATAAAAATAAATGAATGAATTAATAAATACATTCATTTTTGCAAAACGCCATCTTAATAATCGGAGAGTCGCCATCTTGTTTTAGTGATGTTTCTCTTCCAAACTCTTTTTGTCTAAAGCCAATCAAAATAAATGTTTCCAATGTAAAACTCCACCCTCTTCGGTTAATAGATTCAAAATTCTATGTTTAAGGACGAAGACAGACATATTAGAATGGTTGTCTCTGACTAAAAGCAGGCGGTATGAATGAAAGGCGTGGCCCGTTACAGGGCGTTGTCTTGTTGCTTTTTATTACCCTTTCTATAATGCTGTTACTTCAAGTAGTATTGATAGCTAAAACTAATAAATATATTTCTATGTGATCCTTTTTCCTATCATTGTTCCTAAAATGGAACAATTTTTAAAAAGGATTTTGGAAGTTGTAATTTTATTCCAAATTCGATTTTTATTAAACATTTTTCCTAAACCAATTTCATTTTCCCTCATGGGTTTAAAAAAAATTATATTTTTTTTAATTGAGGTAAACAGAATTTAAAATGAGTTGACATCACTTTTTTTTTGATGAAAATTGAAAAACCTGAAATAATTTAGTTTGGAAAAGGGTCATGATCCACAAAAAATCTTCATTAACAATAGAGGTTTTTGTTAAAAAAAAGATGTTGCACAAACTTAAAAAGATATATAAATGCTTTCTAAGCCATCATAAACTCATATTGTGAAAAGGATTTAAAATTACAAAGTAAATTCTACAGAATAAAGCTCAAGTTACTTGATGATATTTTAATTTTTTGAGATTTAAGATCAAAATTTGTAGGTAGAGTTTTTTGGAAATAATTGTGGACAAATGCAAATTATTAATGAGAAAAATTCTCACGTGATTAATTCAAATTCAAATTAAAAAAAACACCCTAAAAAACATAAACAAGCATAAACTATAAAACAATTAAACTAGAGTAAATTTAAACAGTTTTCAGCATTGAATGTCTTGATGAAAGTCAATATGCTTGTTGAATAATTAAATCAATCAAATTGATTTAATGGAGGTAGGATATACTTCAATAAATAGGAAGTACTTCAACTAATATTTTCTAGAGTTATTTAAAATTACCGTTAACTCTTAAAAATTTAGTATATCATTGCTATACATCTTATGGGATGACGGACGAATTTTCTGGTTGAAATGAACGTCAACAGCAGGAATTAGAATACACCTTACTAATGCCTTATTGTCACAAATGGTGAATTTCAAACATGCAATCTGCCTGCGAGGACACTTAAAAAAACAAACTATATGCAATAAATTCAGTTTTAATCTTGAAAAAAAAATGACACAGAAACTTATAGAATGCTTCAGACTGCTTTGGTCCATCTTGCATGAACTGAACATCAATTTTTAAGTAACGTAAGAGATTCAAGGAAGACAGTGCGTCTGTGGGTGGGGATGAGATGTTTGGAAGGAGTAAGGAAGCCATAACACCTGAGTTAATCGACCGTGGGTAAGGATTGTTGATTATCTATAGAGACAATACGTAGACAGTTTGATGTCAGTGTAGCAACTGTAAACACAATTATTTGTGAGGAACTGAAGACGCAAAAGATTAGTTCCAGATTTGTCAAGACAGTTGATGCAAAGTTGTAAGTCGAAGGATTTGTTAAACCATACATTTTTTTAGTGGAATTGTACGAAGTTTGCTAAAGTTTGTAAGGTGACTTGTTGTCACTTTCACCCCAGCAAAAATCACTGGTTGCCAGGTGTGCAGCACCCAGTAATTTGCATGAAATCCCAAAATCATAATTACAATAACTTGCTGGCAATCTATAAATTATATGATACTATTTACATTAATTTATATGGGGAGATAAAACAATGTAAAAAATGTTCAACTAAGAGAAATAATGAGAAATAATTTACTAGATAAAAAATATCAGTAAATATACCGTTGAGGATCAAAGAAGATAGTGATAAAAGCGGGTAAAGTGGGGCTACAACGTATAGCTACAGATAGGAAGTAAAAACACTATTGTGACACCTACATGCCCTAGCGTATTAATATATCAATAATGAAGTTTTGTCGATGAATGTTACTGACGTATGTAGGAAACAATGCGTAAGCTATTCAGCTTTACAAATAGCCTGTCTATAAAATTCCAAATATGATTTAAGCCATACAAACTGGTACAATAGGATAAGTGTTCTTTGTATAGTTTTCCTGAATTCTTTAAATCAATAAGTGATACTTAAGAAGGAATAAAGATTTAAGAGGTCAAAAAACGGGGGTGGGGAATCTACGACGCATTTTCTGTATTTCTTAGCCGAGCATCCATCACAAACAATGACAAACTCATCTATTTTCAGATAAGATTATTTCTTTAACTTCCTCTGTTTAATAGAAACAAGCAAAACCCGTGTAAATTTCACAGCAGTTGATAACCTAAACCTCAAATAAACATAAACCTTTTCATCACATAAACAAACAATGGGAACTTTCTTCAATATAAGAATCAGTTAATAACTTCAATCTCACATAAGCATAAACCTTTTCATCACATAAACAATGGGAACTTTCTTCAATATAAAAATCAGTTAATAACTTCAATTTCACATAAGCATAAACCTTTTCATCACAAAAACAGATAATAAGAACTTCCATCAATAAAAAAAAAACAGTTTCCGATTAATTCAGATCGAACTGCATTTTTAAAAAAATAACTTTTGAAAATCAACTTAAAGATAAAATGGCATCCATTTTTTTCTCCAAATTTTTCTTGATTGTTTTTACCCAATGAAAAGTTTTTTAGCGAATGACGTCATGATAACCAACGAAGTTTTTAGCCTATTATTCGTATTGTTATATAGATCCTTACACTCTTCCACAAAGCCTTTGATTCCAGAAACAAAAAGTTACTTTGCTTCTAAGTAGATTACGCCTCTCTGTAATTGCAGGGTCTGCGGGGGCACTAAGCACGGCATTGGATAGAAGAACGGATATTAAAATTTCTTTTTTGTTTTTTTAGATTTGTTTAACTGGCAGACTAACCCGGCGTTGCCCGTACAAATCAGAAAAAATTAAGTTATGGCCAAAATATTATAAATAGATCCTAAAGATCCCTATTCTAAAATGCCTATTATATAAAAGGATCCTAAAGATCCCTATTCTAAAATGCCTATTATATAAAATGATCCTAAAGATCCCTATTCTAAAATGCCTATTATATAAAAAGATCCTAAAGATCCCTATTCTAAAATGCCTATAATATAAACAGATCCTAAAGATCTCTATTCTAAAATGCCTATAATTTATTAAAATGCTGAAATTTATTTCTCAATTTTTATGGGCAACACTTATGGTTTGTTTAATAAAATTCTTCCAAAAGTAATCAACTCTTCTCAATCATTTTTCTTTTTCTATTTGTCTTTTTTCTTACTTTGCAAATTATCGTTACAAAACTCCATCATTCTCAACTGGCATTAATAGCAAATATACGAAATAAGTGTTTATCAGATAATTGACGACGAGTCTCAATTGAATCATCACTGATGAAGCATTACAATTGTTCTGGTGTAAATCTGTCGTCTCCAATAGATTACTTCAAATCAATGACGGGTAATTTGGATGACGCAAAAGTAATAGAGTTTATTAAACACCGGAAGTGACTCCATTTGTCTGAATCTATACAGTAATTTGTTGCCAATTTCTTCGCTTGTCGCCCAATTTCATAACGAAGGTAAGAAAATTGAATTATTAATGACGATTCTAGAAATTGGGTTTATCAGATTTAGGTTGACTACATTGAATGGAAAGGGAATTAATCAATCCGAACGAAGATTAATAATGCTTGCTAAGATTACAGTTTTCAGTTGTGTAGGTAGTGGGGCTGTGCTTTGTTATCTGTTTCTTGTAATGTGTGTTTTGTAATACGTATTTTGTAATTTTTGCTGAGCTGTGTGTGTCTTCTATGTGTGTTTGGTAATGCATATTTCGATTAATGTGTGCTTTGTAATGTGTGCATTATATGGTGTGATTTGTAAGGTTTATATTATAATGTGTCTTTTGTAACACGTGATTTATATATTGTATCTTGTAATGCGTGTTTTCTAATGTGCATCGTGTAATGTGTGCTTTGTAATGTGTGTTTTGTAATGTGAGTAATGCGTTTCGTATAATGTAAGTTTTTAATGCGTGTTTTATATGCTGTGTTTTGTAACGCGTGTCTTGTAACATGCATTTTGAAACGTGTCTCGTAATGCTGGTTTTGTAATGTTTGTATTGTAATTTAAATCTTGTAATGTGTATCTTTTAATCTGTGGATTCGCATAAATTCCCACATTCCCTCCAGCTATGGATTAAATAGTGCATATTCTGTTTTTTAATAAAACTTGATGAAGACAAAATATTTTTTATGATTCTAACCGGTATTAAATAGCCAAAAATGTATATATACCGTAAAATAAAATAAACGACAAAACAAGGAACGAGGTCAGTTTTACCTGTTCATTATATCTCTGTGCTTTTTGCAATCAGTGTTGTTGCGCCTCTCCCAGATTAGTTACTGTCCTTAAGATAATAGGTCTCATTCCCCCGTTTTTTCTAATTCTAACTAGTATTATCCTAACAACTACTAAGTTACTCTCCGGAGTTAACGAACATCATTTGTGCAAGACAGCCGAAGGTGAATACAATGGATTTACAGTTGTAATAACACCCCAGAGTCGAAACTATTACCATTCACCCAGTTGTAATATAATATTGGAGAGAAACATTTTTGGAGGAGTTGTGTAGAACTGGTGGTCGATGACGTCATATGGTCCTTGAAAGATTTGAAAAAATATAAATAAGAGATTGCTTTGATATAGAATAGTGCTCGTCACTTAAGAGCAAGGTAGCGTCACTGACAGCAGTGAATAACAAATGTCAGCCCGTACGTTTTGACTTAATGGCTCAGCATTAAGAACTTTTCAACAGTACCTATTAACAGTGGCGTAGCAACAGTTTTTGCTGCCCGGGGCGGTTGTAATACGCGCCCCGACCCTGACCACTAATAATAACCTGTTAAAGTTCAAAATTCCAAAAAGCTCTCTATATATTTATTTTCATGAAACTAGAATCAATAATTAAATAATTAAATTGCAATAATTTCGTCAGTGGAGCCTAAGCTACAATCTGAACCTACTTAAGTTAAGTTCTGATAGGTTTGCTGATGACCCCTACTTTAAACTGCATTATCAGTTTGCGTACTGTTGGGTACCCTTAAATCAAGCGCCATAAGCAGTGGTCAAAACGCGTTAGATTAAGATTAACATATAGAAACGTTTTCAGGGGATCCTAAACTACACTCTGGACCCATCGAAATTAAATTTGGGGGGATTTCCAGGTTGCTCCCGGTTTAAATCAGACTAACTCTTTCATTTTGCGTACACGTGGGTACCCTTAAATCAAGGGCCATAACTAATAGCTTATTTTAATTATATTTTTGGTAAACTACCTAACTGTATTTAGTGGACCCTAAGCTACACTCTAAACCCACTAAAGTTGAGTTTTAAAGTGGGTGCAAGGGCAACCCCGTTTTTTCCTGGGCTAAGAGAGATGAATTGATAAATGTATATTTCAATATAAAAGTATAATAATGATTTTTTACTTAATCTTGGAGTCCTTAAGGCGGTTCGAAACTCTACTCAGCTCGTTCCGGTAGCTCATGAAGCCAACCCGGTGCCAAACATACTGCTCTGCTTTCCTTTGGAGTTCCGCCGCCAAGGCCGAGAGGGGGGTACTGAGAAATGGGCAGAATCAGAGACCCCAAAAAAGTCTTTGTGCAGGCCTTGCACCCTGAAGAGGCCACTTCACTGCCGCTGTTCCAGCAGCAGAACCAACACGGGGCGCATTTATCCATTGTCTCAAGAGACGGACGGATGCCATCATCAGCTAATCCTAATAATCAATTGTTTCGGTAATTCTTTGCATTCCAAAAGAAGCGGGAAATCAAGGAGTCTTGCAGTTGCACCGCTCACAGTTGCAGGGTCTTCAGGGGCCCTAATCGATTAATGTCGTTCTGATATGACAGGCCATGACAGCTGTCCGGGTTTATGACGCCATTAACATGTGATAAAATTGCCTTAAGAAGCAAAAAGTCCATTATTACTATTTTTTATTATTTTTTTTTATTTTTACTTACCAATGCTGCTACAAAGAGGAAACGTTTCGTGGGAGGATGGTTTTTTTTCCGCCTTTTATAGAGATTGAAGTTTCTTCTTCTCGTTTTCTTTTTTTTTCTTTTTTTTTCTTTTTCTTTTTCTTTTCCTTTTTTTTTTTTTCTTTTCTTTTTCTTTTTCTTTTTTTTCTTCTTTTTCTTTTTTTTCTTTTCTTTTTCTATTTCTTTTTCTTTTCCTTTTTTCTTCTTTTTCTTCTTTTTCTTTTTCTTTTTTTCTTTTTCTTCTTTTTTCATTTTTTCTTTTTTATATTTCTTTTTTTTTCTTTTTCTTTTTTTTTCTTCTTTTTCTTTTTCTTCTTTTTCTTTTTTCTTTTTCTTCTTTTTTCTTTTTTCCTTTTTTATATTTCTTTTTTCTTCTTTTTCTTTTTTCTTCTTCTTTTTTTCTTTTTTTCTTTTTTTTCTTTTTTCTCTTAAGCTTTTAATACAAATTTGATGCTTGATTCCCGTGTCAGTCGCTCAACGAATGAACATCGGAGTTAATGTACAAAACTTGACAGGAATTGGAAAGATCAGTGGGCAATACTTTCTTGTTTTTTTTTTTTTACTTTTTGAATGTTGTCTTCTATATTTGTTTTTGTTTAACGGCATATCAACCTTTTTTTGGTTACCTCAATGTGCAATCTCTTTTAGGAATTTCTTTTTATAAACACGTAGTTTTTGTTTGTTTTTTATTCATTTCTTTGTGTTTTTGTGTCGACCTTTTTAACAAATCTGTCGGGAAAATACAAAACAAAAACGGCTACGAAATCGACTCAGGAAGTCGACTACCAACGGGCAAAACTAAATAAAGCTTTTTAGGTCATTTAATGTCGAGAACTATCTTTTTTGATGAAGGTTATTTTTTATCCACGCATTTTTTTTTAATAACACAATCTGCACTATTTAACCCATAGCTGGAGGGAATTTAAAGATTTATAACTTTTCTAAGAGTATTAGTCATAAACGGAACGACTGGGATTCGAACTCATGTGCTACAATTTAGAAGCCCGACTGCCTACACACTGTCTTTGTCAGTGCCACTATGAGGCTAAAGCACAACAGAAAGAAATCCGGATATAGGAGACGTTTTGGTATTTCTATGTATATATAAAGAGAATTAACATTTTCCTGGCCCGAGAACTCTCTTATATCCGGGTTACACTTTAATGATGTATGATATATCCGAAATAAGGATATGTTCCCTTCTTATTTAATTTATGTAAATTACATAAACATAGGTAAATTTTCTGAATATTTATGCCCATCTTTAACTCGGGTACCAGGGACTTGTCACTAAGGTAATTAAGGCAGCTTATTATATCGATATAATAACCAAAGAAATAAGTCTCCCATATCCGGATTTCTCTTATAATCGTTTTTTTAGGTAAGAATCCAATAACACGGGCTTCAATTTACACAAACATACATACAGTGGGTATAAAAAGTATTCTATGCATGCTTAATATTTTCATTAAATATTGTATTATTTTACACACTTGCAAAAAGGTTGCATTGTTTGCCTACACGAAAAAATAGCAATAATAACCTTACCTGATCAGAGTAAACTCTTGAACAAAAAATCGGAACTAATAAATAAATGCAGGCACGAAAATAAATATCTTCTTACCTACCTAAGAATAATAAACACAAACGATTAAAAAAAAATAATAATAGAATAGCAACAATAATATAAAAAATAACAACATCAATCCAGAATGGCAATAATAACAATAAACCCAATAATAAACTAATAACCAAACTAAGAAGCAAAAAATATCGAAAATAAATAAATACTCATCTAATAGATAATAAATAAAGCTTTATGAATGTTAAATAGTATGGTTTCACCATCAGGTCCCTCAGGAGAATATCTATTCATATGGCTCTTA
Source organism: Idiosepius hallami (assembly GCA_034780655.1). Lineage (NCBI taxonomy): Eukaryota > Metazoa > Mollusca > Cephalopoda > Idiosepiidae > Idiosepius > Idiosepius hallami. The sequence goes on from JAUZSX010287883.1 coordinate 8,676, forward strand.
TAACAAATGTAAATTTTTGTATACAAAAAGTAACATTCCCATTTCGGACAATTTTTCTTTTTATGATTTTAAATATCTATAAAAATGGCTTTACAAGACTCTTGTTATTACAAGGGAACTAACTCTTATACATTTTAAAAGAATTACTGTTCTTACATAGCAATATCTATTTTTGTAAAAAAGCATTAATTTTCAACTTCTTAATTGCATAAATAGTCATTGATCTAATTTTTTTTTCAGTTCGATGGTGCCTTTTGACGTCTTCTCTTCACACCATTTCAAATTGAGAGAAAGATGTTTCTTTATTCTTCTAGTCTTCATTTGGCGCATGGAATGCCTGAAAACAAAATGTGATCAAACATGAAGACACAAAAGTGAGGCTCATCGATGTTTATTAACTCTTATCGACGGAAATCATCCTGACCCCTATGCTTAAAAACACCTTATACACAGCTTATGGTCCTGGCAGACCCTGCAATTCCGGGACGATGGGCGCGAGCTCCCTAGGAGCTCCTTGACTCCACCGACTTTTTGTAATGCAAAAAATTAGCAAAATAATTAATTATTAGGATTTATATACATATACCAGTATCCATCTTTCTTTCTAACTATATCTCTTGATATATATTTATAAATGTATGTATATAGTCGAAGGCTCTAGTATGTTGAGGGGGGGGCAACTTGCTTTTTTAGGTTAAAGGGACTGCAAGGGGCATTCTGTGTCGGGGCCACTAAGAGACTAAGCATGGCAATGCTTATACACTTTCGAGCCCTTAATTGACAGTCTAATTTTTAATCTTTTATGGTCAAAATGCTACCGAAGTCATTTTTGAACACAAGGAAAATTCGAACAGTCAGTAAGAAAGGGCAGTAACTCTTTTAAAGTAATAAGAGTAACTGCCCTTGTTTCTAAAATAATTTTTTAAAGTATGTTTTATGTTTAAATAAATAATATATGTATGTATCAGAAAATTCTTATTGTCACCCACTTGTATCTGGCAAAGTTGGTTGAGTTCTGCTTCGTATGGGCTGAAAAGAGAATATAAGAGGGGGTCAGATTTTAGCAGTAACAGCTGGATGATTCTGTGCCATGCTGGTGCTTCACGCTAGGCATGCCCCCCCCCTCGAAAAAAAAGCACCTGTTTTTAACTGACTATGATTTAATAGTTTGATACATGTTAAAAAATGAATGAAAAGTATATTTTTAGTCGGCCTTAAGGAGGAATGATCAAATAAAAATTTCATGCAAAAATTATATTTTTTAGAAAAATATTGATTTTTGGACACGCCTAGTGTCCCGCCCGCTTCTGTCGTATTCGTTATTTATCGCTATATTTCGGTGTGACATATTCAGCTCTATATTAGACCAGGGTGGTACGTGTCCAAGGTGGGGGGTGAGTCGAGGCAAATAGTTAATAAAGTTGGTCTTCTAAAAAATCTAAGTTCGTCGTAAAGACTGAGAGAACTAAACTCTGCTGTATTCATTGATTTCGTCATCGACAAAAATAGACGGATTTTACAAAGTATAAATTAATATACAGTTAAAAGATTTAGAACTCACACCGCACTCTCTTCGATGGCCTTTTTGGAGCAGCAAGGGTGGAGGAGTGGTAAAACCTTGGACTCTGAAATCGTATTAAACGCGTTCAAATCGCAATCAGATGGTTTTAACGAGTCTCATTTCAGCTGCCTCGGGCAGATGAGGCTCATTTAGGTGTAAGAATAAAACTGATTCTAAAAACCCGGGTGGATGAGAACTGTCAGTTCATTAAGAGTAATTAATCTAGATGTAGGGCAAAAAAAAGCCTAGAGGTATAATGATCAAGTAAAATATCCTTGTGACTATATTGGGTTTGTGAACGACCAATTAAATATATTTCCAGTGTCCTTAGTCCTTTAATAACATTACTTATGTGATAAAGATATTTGCATCAAAAATATTGACTGTATGTAATAAAAGAGTCTGGAATACCCTTCCATAATTCACACTAAAATAGTCTTTATCAAAAAGATAATTATGTAACATTGGGATTATTAATGTACATTAGAATATTACAATACATTGAATTATTTATAATATATTGGATTAATACAATAATTTGGGCTATTGTAATAATCTGGATTCGTAAATATTTTGGACTATGGTATTAGGTTGTCCCAAAAGTTCTTAAGAACTTTGAAATTTTACTTGCTAAGTAATAACAAAGACAACAAAAGCTATCACCCAAAATAAGGGCCATTAATGTTTAGAAACTTTTTGGACACCCAATTTATATATATATATATATACATTAAGTTGTCCCAAATGTTTGAAAACCTTTTAAAATTTTACTCGCCAAGTAATAATGATCATAAAAACAAAAAATAATCTTTTCTTCAAAATAAAGACCATTATTTTCAAAGACTTTCTGCCATCGACCTACAAGCTTTCTGCTCTGGTAAAAAGTATCTTTCAGTCGGCTTCAAATAAAAGAATTCTTGGCACACTTCCTCGAACTTTTGGGACATGAAAATAAAGATTCGTACCATTTTTTTTTATTTATTTATTCTTATTCCTGTTTTTGTTTATTTTATAAAAATGATTTTTGGTTTTGAATCGACGAAAAGAAAATCAATTTGCAAAACAATATAAGAAAAGTTCCATTCGTTCTTTCTTTCTTCTTTTTGTTTTTCCGTCTTGTTTCTTGCTTTTTTTCTTTTTTTCTTATTTTCTCCCTGTTTCTTTTTCTTTCTTTCCTTTGTTCGTTTGTTCGTTCTTTCTTTCTATCTCTCTCTATTTCTCTCCTTCCCTATTTTAAATTCTTCTCTCTCTTTCATTAAAACTTTCTTTCTTATTTCATTCTATGTTTCTTTCTTTCCTTTTTTCATTCTTTCTTTCTTTCTTTGCTTCGTTTTTACATACTTTCTGGGTTTTTTTCTTTCCTTCTTTCTTTCTTTCTTTCTTCTTTGTTTCTTTCTGCTTTTCTTTCCTTCTTTATTTCCTTCTTTCTTTTTCAATTTTTTCTTTATTTTCTTCTTTCCTTTTTTCATTCTTTCTTTCTTTATTTCCTTCGTTTTTTCATACTTTCTGGGGTTTTTTCTTTTCTTCTTTCTTTCTTTCTTTCTTTCTTCCTTCTTTGTTTCTTTCTGTTTTTCTTTCCTTCTTTATTTCCTTCTTTCTTTTTTAATTCTTTCTTTATTTTCTTCTTTCTTTCTTTCTTTCTTTCCTTCTTTCTTCCCCTTTATTTTCTTTACTTTCCTCTTCTTCATTTTCATATTTTCATTATTGTGGATAACAAATGCCTGAAAATATTTTTTTCTTTTATTCAAAAGGAAAAAAAAATTCTTGTAAATTTCAGGATTTTTTCCTTTCTTCTTTTTTTTCTTCATTTAATTAAGAAACCATTATTTGTTTTTAAGAAACTTCTCTTTATCTTCTTTTTTTCTAAAATTAAGAAAAAACAAAAGAATTGCTTGTTGGGGGGGGCGGTCTTGACTGACGAATGAAGGAAAGAAAAAATAATTTCTCCTGATCGACTTTTTTATTGTCTGTCTTATGGAATATTCTTTGCCCAATTTTTGTTTTTGTCTACAAATTATATATTATTTCTTTTATTGATTTTGATTTCCTTGATTAGAGAAAAAACAAATTGTAGGGGTGGGGAGGTGGGGATTGGAGTTTTTTTTTTTATTTATTTAAATATTTTATTTTATTTTTGATTTAAATCTTTTGTTTGTCATTTGTCGGTGTATGTCTAACAACGTGATTGATTAGTTGATTGATTGAGTGTTTGGACCCGGGGAACAACCTTTTTGCCAAACATTTAACATACACAGAGAGAAATACAGATATTATAGTTTTTTGGTCGAGCACAAACCCAAGTTAGGCACAAGGCCATTTTACGTGCTCATTATATCCCTGAGCTTTTGTGATCTGTTTTTCACTTCACCTAGATCGATCACAAAACCATGTTAGGCACAAGGCCATTTTACGTGCTCATTATATCCCCGAGATTTTGTGATCTGTTTTTTCCTTTACCTAGATCGAGCACAAAACATGTTAGGCACAAGGCCATTTTACGTGCTCATTATATCCCCGAGATTTTGTGATCTGTTTTTTCCTTTACATAGATCGAGCACAAACCCAAGTTAGGCACAAGGCCATTTTACGTGCTCATTATATCCCTGAACTTTTGTGATCTGTTTTTCCCTTTATCTAGATCGAGCGCAAAACCATGTTAGGCACAAGGCCATTTTACGTGCTCATTATATCCCCGAGCTTTTGTGATCTGTTTTTCCCTTCACCTAGATCGAGCACAAAACCATGTTAGGCACAAGGCCATTTTATGTGTTGTGTTATGAACGCATACCATTCGCAAGCTCTTGATTGATATGAAAACACATATACACACATAAAGACAAACACACACTCATAGACATGGATACAGGTACACACAAAGCCAAAGTTACACATTTACGCATATATAATCTCAGACACACGGACAGAGACACACACACTCACACATACACACACACTTACAGACATACACAAAGAGACAAACACAAAGACACACACACAGAAACACATGCACTTATAGACACATAGAAAGACCCATATACAGAGACGCACACAAGAACACATACACACATAGAGACATGCATACATACAGACACCCACACAGAGAAACGTACATACACTCACAAACATACACACACACACGCACACACAGGCACTCTCACAGACACACTGATACACAGACTCAAATACACACACAGACACACTAACACAGACACAGTCACAGACACACACACACAGTCACTCTGACGGATACTCATTTTTAAAAACTCCTATCATATCTGAAGACCTCTTCTTACAAACATGTCTTTTTAGATAACTATTATTACTTCATTTCCTAAAGAGCTGCAGGGTGTAGGGTCTCATAAAACAACGAGGGTTCGAATTTTTTATTACATTTTTATATTCTTTTTCTTTGCAACTCTTTTAATTGCTATTTCCCATCTCGGGTCTGTCGACGTGGCTCAGTGGATAGGTAGTCGAACTTTGGAATCGTGGTACGCAAGCTCGAACCCAAGTTGTTCTGTCTACGTTGAAATGTTGACTAATAACTTTGAAAAAGGTGTGAATCCCCATATTTCCTCCAGCTATAGATTAAATAGAACAACTTATGTCATTAAAAAACAGTGTCTATAAAATAATGTTTATCACGAGTAATTGTTTTAAGCATTAAAATGAATTAAAAAGGTTGATATGACGTTAAAACACAAAACTAACAAAATTCCTCATTTTTTATCCTTTTTTTTCTTTAAGAAATAAAAATTCCCTTTTTTTTACCAAATCGAAAGAAGAAATTACTTTCCCCAAATGAATTTGCCGCGTAGAAACGATCCAACCGCCACCTGCGTCTTCCACGTTTAACCTAAAAAAGAACCGATGCATTTTTATTGATATAACTAGTGTGTATGTTCCTTTAGAAATAACAGATTTTAATATCGCAAAATTAGATTTTAAAAGACCTCTGTACAAAGAAAGAGCATGAAAAAATTTGGTATATTAGGTTCTCCCTAAACATCAGTAAACATTTGCAAAAAAAAAGAAAACTTTATTCACCGAATAACAACAAAAATCATTTCTCAAACTGAAGACCATCACCTTCGCAAGTATTTGCGAACTTTTGGGAAACCCTAATATTTGTTTGTATAGCAAAAAAAAATATTAAAACACATGTGTGTAGGGCCGTTAAAAATAACAGGTTTTAAAAAGTTGAAAAAATAGTCGAAATAAATAACATAAAAAATGTATTATTTTTATTTTTATTTCTGATATGAGGTATTATAAAGAATTAAATGTTTATTTCGGACTTTTTTCCTCATATTGGTGATTTTATGTTTCTATACACGACGTTTCGGCC
>JAUZSX010287893.1:0-14578 GCA_034780655.1 Idiosepius hallami
CACAGAACACAAACTCTTTAGAGAAATAAAGAAATGACAAATATTCAATGTATGCATAAAACTTATAATACATAGTTTTTTTTTTTTATCTCAATCCAAAAATGCAAATAATTTTTTCGAGGCAGGAATATTCCAAAATTAAACTAATTTAACTAATTAAACTAACAAGTGATTGATTTGTGAATGATTGTTTAATGTGGGGAGGCTGCTGCACAGACAACCATGAAACAGCCTCTGATAAGAAGAGCGCCAGAATCCAATGGTATGGAATATGACTGAAAAACTACTTCCTGCTGCAATGTATACATAGATATTAGTATAACATTTTTAGAGTATCATTTCTGCTGGATATAGTTGAAGAAAAAGAAAAACCGTAATAAATCTTTATACAAATCCTATCCAACCAAGTTCATGACTTTTGACACATTATACGATTACTAATTTCTGGATTATTATCAGAGTATATTTATCGCCTAAACAATGGCAGCTAGCCAAGCAAGATTGTCATTCACAAATTATTAATCCAAAGCCAAAATAATATTCTCTGGATGATACTACGATTATCATTTACTTTGGCTAAAATCAGAAGTTACTAAACCCTAATTATACATGCCAGTAATACAATGAATTTACTTTTAGTAATAACAGGTTGCGGGCCCAAAGCTCTATATCACTCTAGATTTTTTATTTTCTGACCTACACTAAAAAAAAAAATAAGATAAATAAATGCCAATTCACTCTTGAACATCATACTAATTTGTAAGATGTTGCACATTTCCGAGATTATGACAATACACTCTTTAATGAAACTATCATTGATAACAGTGAATATTGTTGCACAAAATAAAAAGCCGAATCATAATTGGTCATATTGACAGAAATCTAGCCAAAAAGGATCCAATAACAAACTAGTTAATTATTGCAACCAAATTTTGCTTATAAAAAGTTATTAAAAAATTTCTTATGGTTTTATAAATCCTTTTTTTAATTCACCCACTAAAGCTTTTCATAGGTTTTAAAAGTGAAGTTTTATCCATTGATACAAACTATCATTTAGTAAAAATATGTATATTTTATGGAGATTTTTTCTCCAAATACTGTGATATCACTTTTACTGCTTATTCTGGGTTGAAATTGAAGCTAGGTAGTAACAATAAGAGATACAAACCAGTTAGAAATGGCATTATGAAAATTGAAATTACAGTTCATATTACTAAAAGATCTTTGTAATGTAAACAAAATCTTGCCTCAGAAATATTAACAAATAAACATTACAAGTTAAACTATTTAAGCAATAAACAAAAAAATAGAATTCTTTGGACGTGTTTGGCCCACACAAATTATCTTAGATTCATGCCAAAACAATTTTAAATTAATTCTGTAAAAGTGTTAAATAGAACCTTTAATAACACTATTCAACTCTTGATTTTTTTTTTCTTTTTGACTGAATAAAAATCCTCTCTGCTTTTTCACAGGTTTTTATTTCATTTCCTTAAAGATGATAAAAAGGGGAAAAAAAAATATGCTAATAATAAACAAAAATGGTTCAATCTCTTTCTTCACTCGTTTCTAAATGAATATCAATATTTTTGTGCCATTCTAAATTTAGAAATATAGGAGTCTGGCCCACCCTGCCACAAAGGTACTACTATTTCTGAATACCTTGCAGGGAGAGCTTAAACTATTAGATTTATTGATTTTTATTCTGTTTGTTTGTTTTTAAATTTAATAAAATCAGGATAAATTAACTTTAAGGTCATTTGATAATAAGCATTATTGAGTTTGAAACCTAGGATTTTCTATTCATATTTATAAACTATTAAAACAAAAAGTTATTAAATGAATTAGTCTAACTAATTACTTGTAAAATGCTTGGAGGGTAATATCTGCCAAAATGTCACCTAAATTATCCTAGTGTCATAGTTAATAATAAACTTATTTAAGCTTTACAGCATCTTTTAAAACAAACACTCCAAGTGGGTGCAATATGTTACTTTTAACACTTATGCATGTAACTAAATAAATTAAATTTTTTTGTACCAATTAATGTGTTGTATGGGTTTATCATTTGAACTTGGAAACCATATTTTCAAAATCAAATTATTTCAATATTCCTATATTCCGACCCTGGGCTTCTAAAGAGCTGATCAATTATCAAAAGTATTTTATATTTCAAATTAGTGGATTTATATTGATTATAGACAAGTAAATACTTTTTAACAAAAGAACATGATATTTTTATCAAACTTCAAAAAAATTTTTTTTCAATTTGTTGAGCAAGAAAATTTTATGTATTTCAATTTTTTTAGGCATAATAAAATATTTTGGTGAGCTAAATAAATATTTTATGTAAGAAAAGATAAGTCTTGTTATTTTAGACGCAATTAAATTTTTTTTATTTGAAATAAAAATGATTTTTAAGATAGATATGACCTAGCTTCTTTCTCCCATAGGAGTTCATAGTAAATCACATATTAAACATCGAAAAAAAAATGAATTTAGGTAGTTAACAAAAATGTAAAAATGTATCACTCAATACCTCTTTGAATGCAGAACACCTTGGTTAGAGGTGACAAAAGGATATATTCAAAGTCCAAATTGTTTTAATAATAATACTAATGATAATAATTACGGTAATTTTCATTTTTGGCACCTCAATATTATGTTTCGGAAAACTAGGGAAGTGTTTTATTCTTGTGGAAAAATAGGATACAATTATAAAAATGTGTTTACTCATCATATGATTAAATTAGAGTGTTAATTTTAAATAACAATTACATATTTTGAACAAAAGAACAACATAAACAAGTGAAGCATGCATGGTCCCTCGTGAGTGCACAGTGAATGGAGCATAAAAAAAGACATACATAATGTTATTTTGGACAGGAACCTTAAATGGCTGCCCCCCCAAAGGGGTGTTTTAAGCCCCAAAAGGAATCGGAGGAACAAAAAGTATTTTGGTTTGAATCTAGTATTCATCATACAATCTTTACCATTATCAAATAATAGTTGCTTAAGTATTTCAATAACAGAGAGAGATAGCCTGATAAACTTGCAATGTGTGAAATAATAATGCCAGTGAGTAAACGAGTTTTCATAAAAGGAAGTACAGTAAATCTAATACAATAATTGTATTATTTTTTTCTGGATGCTCACACAAGTCCTAAAAATGGATAAATCAACAAATCCGAAAATTTCAGCTGCATTCTCTCATATCACGAAATAATAATAATAATAAACATATTTAGTCAAAAGTGAGACTTGACTACATAAAAGTTTGATATTTGTTTGTTTTTTTAAGATTTTTTTTTTCGCTTGGGTTTAACGAAATAAAAAAAGGTAAAATAGGTAAAATATTATCAATTGAAATAAAAAATTTCTTTTATCAAGAGAAATTCTAAAACCAACTAAAAAAAAAAGTATAAATTAAAAAAATAACTAGTGAACTGGGTATATTAGATAACTAGTCAAAATACTGATAACAAAAATTTAATTTAACAATAAACAATTATACAAAATAAAAAAATAAATAAGAAATACACTAGCATACAAAACTGAAATGAAGTAATACTGCCACTCATATTTCAGAATATAAAATTAACAACAGATATGTGCTTAATGTGCTTAATACCAATAAATAAACAATTAGAGGTTATGATATCTCTGGACATTTATCCAAAATTCAAGACTCTAACAACTGTTAGACTTTATGAATGTGAGAGAGAAAGACAGTAAAAAATGAGAAAAAAAAAATAGAATTAGAATTGAAATAGAATTAATCTCTTTTTAATAGGAATTATCATTCAAAAGTTACCTTAGCAAACTCAGGTAAAAATACAACTGCTTTGCAGAAAATCCATAATTTTAACACTTATTATAAAATAGAAGACAAAAAAATACCTATGAAAAATAATTCTGCTTTAAGATAGACTATGTAGTTATGAGTTCACTAAACCAATCTTATGCAAAACTAACCCAGAATAAGAGATTACCATCTCTTTTCACAGAATCCTACTTTCTGTTTAGAATAAAAAGTAACAGAAATGTAACTGAATTTAAAAACAAAATTAAAGTTCTTCATACAAATCTATTTTAGCTTAGATTTTTTTTTAAAGTGACATTGTAGAAAATTATACAGAATTTAAAATCACTTTTTAAATACATTAATGCCTGCATAAAACCAAAACAGTTCTGTTTCAAAGGTATGAAAATTTTACACACAAATTACACATTTGCACCAGCCTGTATTATTGTAGGGAAATAAATATCTGTACTACTACAACTAAATAAAATAGATAAATAAACTTGTGTTGCACTGAAATAATTTCTAAAAGAGCAGAGAGAGCTTAAAGCAAAATATAGAAGACATTGATTTCAATATATCATCACGCTAACATCATCATTAGCAGCAACAGTACCAGTATCATGAAAACATATTTTTGAAATATATAAGCCAGACTCACAACTGCTCAATGATTGATAAGCAAACAAGATATACATTTGTAGATTTGGCTTAACTGTCAAATCTAACAGCTAAAAGGTAAAGAGGCTTAAAGCTAATTGCTCTTTGTCAAATCTACAACAAACAGCCCTCCCTAGTTAAGTGCATTTGAAATTCACAAGAGATTAAATATTTAGAGATAGATTCTTATAAAGTGGTTGTTTTAAGTATTGTCCACATAAAGGACATTGATAACATTTAAAATTCAAATTAATACAATGAATCAAAAACAGAATTAAAAATGGCAAGTTCACTATTATATTGGTTGATTGATTGGTTTAATGGCATATCAATCTTTTCAGTCATCCAACATTAAAAACAACTATTTTTGACAAAACATCTGTTTTTCGTCAGCATTTTATTACAAAAACAGTTGTTGTACCATTTAACTCAGGAATCTCCAAAGTTTTTCAGGGCGGGAGGCACATTGCTGACTTTTCAGGCCAAAATTTAAAAAGATTTACCTAAAACCAGTAAATTAATTAAACGGAGATAACAAGCCATTTATTTCCAAAGTCTGAATCAGTGCAGAAATTTGTGTTAAAAAATCAATTTTTGAAAATCCTTTCAACTGTCACTATTTGTTTAGATAAAAAAAAAAATTAAAAAAAAAAAAAAAAAAATGAACATTTTCACACATTTTCATTCTTAAAATTTTTCCTAAATATTTTTTATGTTTTCCATATGAACTCTGTGGGTCAAATTTGACTCGCGAGCTGTACTTTGGATAGGCATGGTTTAACAGACAAGATCAATAAAGGGATATGGGGATTCATATTTTACCTTAATGTATGACATACTGAAGAAGGTTACAGTCATAGTAAATTCAATCACAACATATATTACATTTAGTGTTCTGTGGATTTTAGTTATTCGTTTTATTTCTTTTGGGTATAATTTGTTAGTTAAATTCATATGTACAATGAGTATCAAAACATTTCAATAATACAATATATTAGAAATTATACTATTTTTAAAATACACAAAATTGCATTTAAAAATTTGATATTGAAAATATTGAGAATAAATATTAAATTCGTATGAAAATCAGCTACGAGAATAAAGTCTTTGAAAATTTATATGAAGTTTTAGTATCATGTTAATTTAACACATATCATTCTCATAGGCAAGTTTAGGATTCAATGTACATCAGTGTATACTTACCTATAAATAGTTTAAAATCTTAGAGTCTTAAATATCAACTGAATATATTTTACAATCATTGATTGTATGAGAATTTATATTATTGTAAGGCATTTTTTCAGATTAAACAAACAGCAATTAACTAGAAATCAAAATTAAAAAATAAATAGATAAAAACTTTTTTTTAAAAATGAAATATATTCTATATTCATTTCCAAGAATAAGGTGAGAAGATACACTCTTGTATAACAATGCTAAATATAATTTCTGCAACATAAGTATGGATTGCTATTTTCTCATAAAACTTACAATTATTGCATTGCGTTATATCCTACTTTAAGAGTAGAATATCATGTAATATTTTACTTAAAATTCAAGTCAATTTAAAAATACAATCATAACACAATTTGGTCAATCTAGTCACCATCACCAACTTTTCATGTTGATTTCTATTCAGATTCGTTTTGAACAAAATTTATCACTGACAAATAGTGTTCATGTATAAAAATGTTTAGCATCCACTATACATTGGTTCTTTGGGAAAAGAACAAGTTTTAAACATAATCCTAACTCAGAGTTGAGGTTGGATTCTTGTTGATATTAATCTATTCTTTTGTTTTTTTGGTCTAATTTTTGTTCTGCTTTTATAATCTCCCTTTCCTTTTTCATAAGAAACAATGGCAGCCATTGAAAAGCATTAGATAAAAAAAGGTCTTAATAACATGAAAACTATTTTTCAGCAATTTTAAATGTGATTTTTGTCCAAACAGAACCAAATACACCTAAAAATAAACATTAGTAAGGTAAGTATAAAATTGGACAAGTTGACAATGGTGACTAGATTAACCTACAATTTATACACATGAAGTATAGGAAGATAAAACTTTGTCTATTTAGAAATTGTCTTTAATTTTTATTTTGTTATTTGATAACTACAAACTCAAAAGGTTTCTTGCTGACTATTGAAATATTTACTTTGATCTCTTATAGTAGTACAAAAAGCTTTAAACTATTTGACTCCTTAGAAATGAGGATATATATATATTTTATTAACCAATAAAAGATTATAGAAATATCCTATTTAAAAAAAAACTTTAATAAGAATAGAACATTAACTCACTTTAATCTTAATATTTTAAACTAATCAACCAGTTAATCTTTTCAATCATATTTGAACAGAAATTTTATATACTCTAATATTTTTAGGTCAAAGTTTGGGATTCAGCAGGTGTTGCTGTATCGACCAAATTATCAAATGTCACTAGGAATTGCCAGTTATAATGTTCTAACTCCCCCTAGGTTGCATTATTCTTAGCCATTTGGGGCCAAATTCTCAAACTACATCATCATCTACTGTAATAGAGATCTTCAACAACCTTTTGTGAACCAATTTGAATTGCAATCAACTGTTGAACAAGTCCATTTATTGTTTGTGAACCTTGACGTTTCAAATTGAATGGAATTTGTTCTGATGCTATTGCATATGTAATGAAGAGTTTTTTGTTTTCTTATATGATTATATGCCGTTTTGCTAATATGCAAGAGATCATTTATAACTTTTGTAATAGAAAATACATAATTTAACTTCATAAACCTAAAAGGAATAATCTATGAAAGGATATAGTTCATTTTCTTTTATTTTCTTACCTGTTACTCTATTCTAGACTTAAAGACATATGAAGTTACATGGAAGAAAAAAGTGATAACTACAAAAAAATTGATTTTAAAGGCTTTTAATCCTGTGGACCCTAAAGGGCTGATATATTGGCCCTGGCGACCTAAGACAAAAAAAAAAGCACACCAATATTTCAGCCCTAATATGGCCCATTAATAGAACAACACAGATTGAGTAGTTGATAATTTTCCCAAGTCAGGATGCAAAGGCTTAAAAGATAAATCTTTCTTTGAGCCATACTTTGAATTTCAACAATGAAGAAAGCATTCAGTCAGTTTGAAGGATTAATCATTTTTTGACAGAAGTAATTCTTTATGGTTTCAGTTATCAGAATCATTGAAAAATTATTTTTTTTTTAAATCAACATTTATTTCGCTTCACATTGTAAAATTGCCTAAATTTAAAATCAAACACTCTTCACATTTTGAGAATTTTTTCCCTCTACAATAGTGGGAAAAGGAAAATAAATTTTCCTTAAATTTCTTTAACAGCTCAAATAATAACATGCTGGAGTCACTTATTAGATATACTGTGTAGACAAAAGTTTTTGACTGAAACTTTTGTTATACATTAGTTATAATAATTAATTAGTCTCCTAAAAGTAGAGTAAAACATCTATCAGAAGAAAGACAAGAAATGTAATGACATGTGACAGAACATCAAGGATAGTCAGGTTTAAGTGATAACATAGTCATTCATAACTCCATATTAGAGTTATTTTATATTATCAAAAAAAAAAAATGAAAATAGTTTATACAAAAGAAAGTAATGTTTGGGATCGTGTATTAATAGTGTGCAGTCTATTCATCACTAGACTTTTCATCACATGGTTTTTTTCATCACATGAACAATCAATCACTCCAAGCTTTTTCATTACTTGGACTTTACATCACCCAACTATTAATTACATTATTTGTCCTTTTTGGGAATCCTTTAGGATGATGATTCTTCATAATCCATTTTTGCAAACAGTTGTAAGTGCTGTTTATACACAATATTTGTTTGTTTTTTGACAAATAAATACTAAACACATTTTAAATGTAACAAGTGAAGCATGCACACATCCCAGAAGTATACAGTGAATGGAGCAAAAAAAAAAAAAAGACATAAATAATTATATTTTAGACAGAAATCTTAAATAACCCCCAAAAGGGGTGTTTTTAGCTTAAAAAAAGCATCAGGGAATGCAAACCAGAGTTTTGTCAAGTTCAGAAATACTGAATTTAAATTTGGCCAAGTTTCAGAAAAATTTAATGGATGGATCAAATGAGACAAAAAGTGTCATTTTTGGGTGTTTTTAGCTCTAAAAAAGACCTGGGATGTCCATAAACCAGAATTTTGTCATGTTCAGAAATACTGAATACTGAATTTACATTTAGGACCATTCCATCCATATTTTAAACAAGTTTTAGAAAAATCTAATATACGGATCAAAAGTTAAGAAGCAAAAGGTTTCATTTTTGGCCATTTTGGGGTGTTTTTGACCCATTTTATGCCTCTAAGGATGCAACAAAAATTTTCATAACAAATTTTTTTATGCACATCTACATATAAAAATACAACTTTTGGTAAAATTTCAGAAAAAATTAAACAAAATTGTTTTACTTTTACAAAAGAAAAAAGTACAAGCAATAAATAAGGAATTTAATTCTTATATGTATATATTTTTTCAATCAAATAAATTTTTTTTTTGACAAATAAAAACCAAACATACTGAATAAAGAAAAGAAAACAAAATGACTTAAAAAAAACATCTAATAAGTAACAGGTTGTTTTTTTGTTTTTTTTTCAATGAACTAAAAATGATATATTTCAGAAATACAAACAATAAATTTATTTTAAAAAATTACATTTAAAATTATTCCCTAAAGAAAAATGAACATATTACATTATATTTCATAAAAGGGATAATCCTTTCTTTCTTCTTGAATTAAAGAGGCAATCAAATATGCAAAATCCACACAAAAGTTAACATACAATTATTTGTCTATGGAAAAGTTTAATAAACTTACTTTTAAATACATCTTTTATATATGAGTGACCTTGTTCAACTGTCTATCAGAGGAATGGTCTTTACTAGACTACTTTGCCAATTTTAAGTCTAGAGACATGAAATTTGGTATATAGGGTATTTAGACTAATATAACAAATTTGATTTGATTTTGAACCTTAAAAATAACTGCCCAAAGGTCTAACTTGAAAAAATTGGATGGGTAGAGACCAGTGGTGCTTATTGTGTAGAGGCTACATTAGTCATTGATGTCAATATAACCACAGTTCACTAAAATAATTTTCTGCTTTCAAAAACATTACAGCAATTTTTTTTAAATTTTTTTTTTTAATCAAAAAAAAATCTTGGAATTACAAAAACAAAAAATAAATAAATAAAAAAGTTCAAAATTGCTAGTGTATTTCTATAATAGAAGGAAAACTGTCAAGATAAATATTCAAGAGGGTTCCACAATTATGAATGAAAAAGAGTATAATAGAGAAAAAAGATGAAAACTTAAGAAAATTGATAAGATGAATGAGTTTATGGAAATGAAAGAGGAAAGTGAATGGAATTGTGCAGAGAAAAGATGGTAACAACTTTTATTTACACTAAGTAAACAAAACAGTAGAATATTTTTCTTATGTCCTTCAAGATATGCTGCTACTTTCTTAATCAGAATTTCACAAAGTAAACTCTTCTTGCTTTGCATAGAAATCGATTTGAAATGAAAGACGTGGTTATATTGGTTTATTGATTCAGAACACACACGCGCACACAGATTCAGTTTCACATGCACACTTCAATAAATACACCCACTCATTCATGTAAATAAACACATAGCTTAAATGTGCTTATATGTTTAATGTTTATTTTTATATAATAAAGCATTAAAACTCAGATTTGATCCTTTACTAAATATAATTTTTTTATCATATTTGATTTCAATTTTACAATACCAAGGGTTTCCAAAATTTGAATAACTGCATTTTCAATACCCAATGGTGTGATATTAATGACATATCAAGGTCAATATGATTGATAATAAAGAATAAATATTACTTTTTATCATAGTATGTCATTTTGATAATATTAAAGAACTAAGCTTCTTTTACTTTGCTTTTCCAACTCATTTAGTAACAATGCCACATACTGGTTTAAATTATACTATTGCTTTTTTTTTTTTTTCTTTCGACGTTTTTTCATTTTACGTACAATTTGAAAAAATCAATTTAGTAAAATTTAAATCAAACAGACTTAGAAAATTGGGTTAACATTGTCTCTGATGTAGAAATACCTGGTTTGGTGCCCAGGCGCGGATAAAACCAATCGGGACGACGGACTCGTAAGACTTCCGTCTAAGGGAAGGAAACTGACATAAAACCTGCATTCCATCTATACAATCAGTCATCTTGCCTCGGCTTGTCACTTATTAATATGTCTAGGTGGAACAAGAGCGGATTGTGTGTGTCATACAAGCGCGCAAGACATAATACACATGTACAGACGACTTAAGAAGGGCAGTCCTTACACACATGTGACTCACTCATGTGAGTCGGACGATCTTCTGTCAAGAAGTGGCAGTCACCATATATACATATAGGCTGAGAAAAAAGCAATGTTTTTTGGGGTTTGATCAAATTACAACCTCTTCAGACTTATACAATTAGTTTCTTTTAGTTAAATTGATATTATAATACTATAATTCTAGAATTAATAATTAGTAATGCTAAATTAACTTCCAGTGACTTAACCCTCAAGAAATGAATATCAATCATATTATATACTTTATAAATACAAAAAAAGTTTTTTGAAGTTGCAAAAATCATTCAAATTATTTTATTGAAAGAATGTGTTGAATGTTTAAAAATGCAAACAGTCCAATCTGGAAATTTTAACCTCAAAGATAAGCCGATTCATCCAGAAGCCATTAAATATGCAGTTGAGGCAGATCTAAAGTTAGCAAGAATTAGCCTAAACATTCAATACAACTCATGCCTCTATAATTTTATGCCTTGCTTCCTCCTTCAGAAAAATGAGATACTTTCTTTTCAACCTGATAGATTTATCATAACATTTATACACACAGACAAATATAAATAGGAGTAATGGTTGAAATCATTTCATAATGATTGCATTTTTAAATTTCTTTCATTCAAAAATTTATAAAAGCTAAAAAAAATTTTTTTTTTTCAAACATTGGATATAAAACTGATAATCTAAAAGTAATAAAAAATCTGGAATCTAGAGAGTATAATACCTCAGAAGAACAGATGAAGATAATTATACCATTTCCATATATATTTGTAGAAAATAGGAATTCCGGATATAACTTATTAATACACAAAGTTAAAAATGACTAATTGATAGTATTTAAAGAAATACATTCACTTCAACTGTAAGTTAAATAGCAGGAATAAATAGAGTATACTTAAAAACAAAAAATAAGTTATTTAATCATAATAGATTTGATAATTGAATGTTATAAACAAAATTTGTCTTGATATATTTTTTTTTATATATTGAACAATGACCTAAATTTATATATAAATGGAACTTTGTCTGTGAGTTCGTTCCTTATGTACTCTGAAACTGATGAGCGGATTTCCTTGAAAATTAACACAGTTGTATGTATCTGCTTTATGTATCTGCTGATAGTAAGTCCTAAGTAATGGGTTTAAAAATTTTAGATTAGGGTTTACAAGAGCAAAAAGGATGGAAACCTCTGTTTTACATTAAGCAAAATGAATGGTGATTGTAATCAAAACCAAACTCACAAAAATAATAGTACAAAGCAAAAAGTTGGAATTTGAACTCAGTTTGTGAATTCTTTTTTTTTCTATTTTGACTAGTAATGCATGTTACAAATATTACTATCTTGATATTAATCCTTCATTAAACGTTAATCATTGATCTTTGAACTTAATCATCCTATCTCTAAACCTCTCTTAAATACACAATCATTTCTTGTACTTGTTTTACCAGTTTACTTTGTACTATCATAAATCTTGAACAATGAAGATTTTTTTTATCTTTGGACCCAACTCTAAATATGTCAAAAATTAATTTTTTTTTCAAACATACTCTAAAAACTATATATATCAGACAGAGTTGGGTTTTTTAGCATATTTAATAAAATAGGTAGATTTTGTCTACAAATTTAACTTTATTATTATTATTATTATAAGTGTCTCCATATCAGGTATGAATTTATAAATAAATTAGATGTTGTTCAAAAAAATTTTGGACCCCAAGTCCCTCTTCAGAGCTAGTTTTTAGTCATGAATATGATTGATAATAGCAGTGGTATTATATTATTTGCAATGCATACTGTCTTAAAACAAAAATTCAAAAATGCAATTTGTACTACATTTTTAAAAATAAATTTTCATATTAATGAAACAATAAAATCATAAATATTTTTTTTATCTATAAGTAATTTTTTTTTCCTGTTTATAATCCATATGTTGTAAGAGACAATATATAAGATGTAGAAGTGTATCATTTTAAAATCATAATTTCTTATTATTAATATTTCCTTTTTATTTTAAGCAGTTTTATTGTAAAATAAATTTAAGTTTTTTTGATTATGTTAATATTAAACTCTCTGGTATTACTTTCTTTGAGAGTACCAAGCCAAGTCAACCCCTGAATACATTAAGCTTGGGTTCTTTTAGCATATAATTTATGCTCAATTTGTTAAATACCACAACATTCAACTTACTAAATAGAAAAAAAATTAAATATTAAATCTAAAATTTAGGCACAAGGCCAATAAATGAGATCAACTTTAATAGAAATTGAATTAATTTACAATAAACATATTAAAGAATACTATTATGTATATTATTATTGGTCCCCTGATTTATGGGATAGGGACAATTGTTTTCAGTGGCGTGCATCCATCCGTGCGTACTATTGCCGGATAACCATCCATCAATTTTTTCTGAAAATTTGCCACAAGTTGTATTTTTATATGTAGACATGTATAGTAAAAAAAGATTTATAATGAAAATTCTTGTTGCATCCTCAGGGTCCTAAAATGGGTCAAAAACACCT
The DNA here is from genome assembly GCA_034780655.1 of Idiosepius hallami. Taxonomy (NCBI): domain Eukaryota; kingdom Metazoa; phylum Mollusca; class Cephalopoda; family Idiosepiidae; genus Idiosepius; species Idiosepius hallami. The sequence continues at coordinate 13,369 of JAUZSX010287893.1, forward strand.
CAAAATGGCCAAAAATGCCACTTTTTGCCCCATAATTTTTGATCCATCTATTAGATTTTTCTAAAACTTAGCAAAAATGTGGATGGAATTGCCATAAATGTAAATTCAGTATTTCTAAACGTGACAAAATTCTGGTTTGCATCCCCTGGGGTTAGGGGGGGGACTTTTTGTGGGATATTTAATGTTTCTGTCCAAAATGTCATTATGTATGTCTTTTTTTATGCTCTATTCACTGTGCACTCATGAGGGACAATGCATGCTTCACTTAATATTATTCCTACCATTTGCGCAACAGGTACCTTCACAGTCAATATATAAAATAAAATTGAAAACTGAAGAAACAAACAAACTGATAGAATAAGAGTTCAATGATATTTATGAATTAATGAGAGTAAAAAAACTTTGAAAAATGTAATTGTCATTTGTACATTAGCTATGTTTTGAAATAAATATACATTTGAAACATTAATATACATTTGAATTGGATTTATTCACTAACAATGGTATATACAAGAAAAGTTTAGTTTTTTTTTGTTTTTGTTTTTTAATGCTAAGTCATTTTATACAACATTTCAATTTATAATACACAATTATTTACCCTATTTACCTATTGATAATAAGTAGATATATAAGATGTATATAGAAATATAACAAATTTTTTTGTGCAATTTATTATTATCTTTACTATGTTTCAGGTAATGTACCTAGACTTATTCATATGATACAAATCTTACTGTTGTAATTCTAAAACCTTTTGATATATTAATTTTATTTTTTTAGAGACATGTTTATTTTCATTCATCCAAATCATTGGAAATAAAGGCAAAAGAGGATTTTCATTTAAATTTTTTTCATTATAAATAAATTTGTGGTCCTAATAGTAATAGGATAATATTGGAAAATGCTAATATTCTTTATTGTGTCATTAATTGCAGAATGAACAACATAAACAATGTTCTTTCTTTAATTTCTTTTGTAGCTTTTCTTACACCATCAACAAGTATAGTAAAGTCATATTGGAGACACTAGTCCCTGCCAGATCATCATCATGAAATGTTTTTTCTAGAGATCATTAGATTCTGCATTTAATTATATATATATCTTATATATAAAAGTCAAGATGTCGTTGTGTGTGTGTGTGTGTGTGTGTGTGTTTGTGTGTGTGTATGTTTTATGCAATCGCGCACCTCTTATGATATCGCGACCAAAT
>JAUZSX010287904.1:0-14573 GCA_034780655.1 Idiosepius hallami
CTATTCTTAAATTAACCTAAATAACAGAGAAATAACTTAAAAAGTGTGTTATGGGCCTTTAAAAGCATATTTTATTAATAGAGAGATTTTTTAATCTACCGATACCGATCTACCGCTACCGGCGGTAGATTTCTGAAAAATCTACCTATACCGATTGGCCATGGCTCGCTACCGATCTACCGATACCGGCAGTAGATTTTTTCTACCGAGTCCCAGCTCTGATATATATATATATATACTTGGTCAAGCCCGTAACCAAATTCGGAACAAGGCTAATTTTACATGCTCTCATGTCCTTGAGTTTTTGTAATCAGAGTTGACTTTTACCTAGATGAGTTCTTCTTCTTGAGTTGAGAAGTCTTATCCACCCAAGTTTTTGAGTTACTCTTCCAAGTTAACGAGCCTCATTAGCCCGTGGCAGATGAAAGTGAATGCAATGGTCTTGACTTGGATTTGAACTAGTGTAAGATGATTCCAGAGTCCAAGCTTTTACTACTTCCGAAAATGAATATAATGGTTTTGACTGGAATTTGAACTTGTACAACACGATTAAAGAGTCCAAGCTTTTACCACATATATATGAAACGTTTATATATGTGTGGAGTTTATCAACATCCTATGTATCTATGTGTGTCTGGTGTGTGTATTAATGTCTGTACATAAATTGTATGTACTTAATGTATGTATGTGTGTACAGAAGCAGACCGAGACATTCTCGGTGAGACTGAGCCATCAGTCCTGGTCCAAGGGCTCGGCACTACAAGGGTGCCCACGTGACTCAGGCCTCCTTGGGTGTGTTTCTGATGGCTGTGCACAGCCTCTATAGGTGTCATTTAACCGATTGCATTTTTGGTCTGAGGGCATGTAATAATCTCAGTCCACCCCTGCGTATGTATTACTCAGGCTCTGTGATATATTATGCAAGTTCGAATCCAAGTCAAAACCATTGCATTCACTTTAGCCACATCGGGGAGATGCGGCTTGTTAACTCGGGAGAGTAGATCATCTAGGTGAAGTGCAACACTGATTTCAAAAGCCCTGCGGCCTGCTCTACTGCCAGTTGTCGTGGGTTTGCTCCACTGGATGTGGGCATTTGAGGTTCAGAGGGTGTCCATCTGATGCGCAACAGATACTGTACCAATAATAACCTGCAGACGCCATTTGGGCACTTAGGTGGATTACTAAAGCCCCAACTAGTCATAGTCAAGTCTGACTGACTGCGATTATTATGCACATATATATGTATTTATTTATTTAGTGTGTATGATTATGACTGTATCTAGGTGTATGCATCAAAGTGTTTATTGTCTGGTGTGTAATAATGTGTGTGACATGTGTAGAAGTAAGTGTGTATATCCTCATCATTATTATCACTGTATCTTTGTGTGTCTGGGTGTGTGTGAGTTGTTAATTTGATAAAGAAGCACCAATTTACACCACACACCAATAAGACTGCTTTCCTTCCCCCCTTCCTCCCTTTCTACCTTCTTTCTTCCCTCCCTTCACTTATTTCTTTCACTCTTTTCTTCCTTACTTTCTACCTTCTTCCCTTTCTTCCAACCTTCCTTCAAACCTTTTTTCCTTCCTTCCTTCTTCCCTTCCTTCCAATCTTTTACCCTAACTTCCTTCCTTCTTCCCTACCTTCCTTCCTTCCTTCTTCACTTCCTTACTTTCTACCTTTCCTTCCAACCTTCTTTCTTTCCTTCTTCCCTTCTTTCATTTAATCTTTAGATTGACAAACAAGTAAAATAAAAATGTCTCCTTTCTAGCAAATGAAAAAAAAATGTATTTAAAATAAACAAACTTTCAATAAAACCCCAAAAACAAAATAATTGTTTTATTTATTTACAAATAATTTAGTGACATACGTTATGATCTAATGAAACATAATCTTGTGAATTCAAGTTGCAATATTTTCTTTATTTGTTTGCAGTAATTAGTTTTTTTTTCCTTCTTGTTTGCTCACTCTCTCGGCTGTTGTTTTTCCTGCTACTTGCAGGAAAAGCTTGGTTGGCCTCCTGCAATGCAATAAATGCACAAATGAATGTCATGGTGTGGGTGGTGTGTCTTTTTTTAAGGTGCCTTAGGTGTGTAGATAAACCCTAAACCTGATTTGAAATATCTAGTCTAGGTCATTTGAAAGAAACTCAACACAAGAAAAATATCTAAAAAACAAAACAAAAGTATTTGAATAATTATAAAAATACAAATATTAACCTTTCAAAGAAATATTCTATTTGTACATAATGGAGTACCTCATGTTCAGTCAAATTATCACATTACGGTCACCATTGCAATATTTGTCTATTTGGTTGTTTGAATAGTTATAATAATACAAATATTAACCTGTTAAAGAAATATTTTATTCGTACATAATGGAATGGGGCAGTCGACGTGGCCCCAGTGGATAGACAATTGGACTTTAGAACCGTAGTATGTGGATCGAATCCAAGTTGTTCTATCTACGTTGACATGTTGACTAATACCCTTGGAAAAGGGATGAATCCCCATTTTTATCCAGCTATGGATTAAATAGTGCAACTGGTGTTATTAAAAAAAAACTATGAGTGTAACGACCCCCCTGTGATATCTAAAAACTAGAGCCAATTTGAAAAAACTAATGTCAGATTCGGATTCAGCGCCCTTGAAAACCCCAGAAACCAGTCTTACTTTGCCTGCCAAAAATATTGTGTTGACCTGTGAACATCAATAAATAATTGGAAATTTTCATGAGTCTATTTTATTCTTATTAGAAATCATCGGTGCAACTCATCCTATTCGATCTCAAGAATGCAATGATCAGAGACTATCGTCTTTAACCACAAGCCACAGGAACATTAATAATCTATTGACATCAATTTTGCTTGTCAAGAATTTAATTCTTATCTCATTGATGTTAATGCTAATTTATAATTTAAACTAATAGGGTTCATTTATTATTAGAAAATACTGTTGGAATTTTAATTTCATTAATAATAATTATATATATTTAAATATATATATATATATATAGCAAAAATAAATTTAAAGACACACACATATATACACACAAAAAAAAAAATCTTACTCATACTGTAAAAAAATCTAATTAAAATTAAGTAATTCATTCATTTTTGATAAAATTAAAAAAAAAAAGAAAGCTTATTTATCAAGTAAAAAAATTAATTATAATCAAATAATTCATTCATTTTCACAGAATGTAAAAATTAAGTTTTTACAGAAAAAGATGGCATTATTTTCAGATAATGTAATTTTATTAAAATTAAATAATGTCATTTTTGGTAGAATTTTTAAATAAAAATCTTTATATACTATAAAACTCAAATGGAATTTGAATGGGTCCTACATACGGTTTTGAATTTACGGGCATGTGCATGGCTAGATCATGTAGGTGCTAAATTTCCAGAAGAAAACTGAATTGTGAACACTGGTATTCTTAAATAGTCACCCATCTAACTACTGGCCAAGTTCGACCTTGGTTAACTTTGCTGATCTGACAGGAACCGGTATATCCAATGCAACTTATCGGTATAAAATATTTCAGGATTTTACAAGTGGTGACTTTTGCTTAAAAGAATTTTTTTAAACACTGAGAAGATACGAAGAACTACTTTTGAATTCAAAATAAACAGGTAAATAAATAACGGAGAAGCGTTTTTGAAAATTAAGAAAAAATATTTCATTATTCAAACACTAAGCGTTTTTGAGAAAAAAATATTGGCAAGTCCCCGAAAGTGACAAGCTTTTTTATGTAAAAAAGAAAAAAAAAGAAAAAATTACTGAATTTAAAAATTGCCGCTGCAACATTAAAAAAAAAATTTACTTTTGAATTTGACGTTCAAAACTGAAAGTGGTACTTCAGTTCTCGAACTTAATCCGTTTATGAACTGAGTCCTAAAAACGATTTGTTCAAAATCCAAATCCATTTAACCTAAAAAGAATAATGGAAAGTTTTAATCTTTTCCAAGCCAGTTTAAAACTCTATTCTTAACCTATATTATCATTAGTGCAATGACAATATTCTTTTATCAACCCTTTAGACCCTAAGAGGCCAATATATTGGCCCTGAAAACATAAAGCAAAAAAAGATACACCGATGTTTTGGCTTTAATAAGTTTCTCTAATATAACAGCTCTGAGTGACAACTTGGTAAATTTTGATAAATCGGGACTCAAACGTTTAAAGAATATACTAATCAGATCCCTTGTTATTAAGGCTGAAACAAGAATATTTTTTAATTAAAGAATGTTTTTATGACCCTACTAATAAGTAAAGAACTAAAAGAAATGTTAAAATTGCAAAATAGTCAAATCTTTGACAAAAATAATCTTTGATAAAAGCATATTATAACAGCCCAAATTATCATGAAACATGCCTATAATTTCCATATATATTAAGATCAAATAATTATACATAAAACCAACATTAGAAATAGATACTAGAATAAAAAATAAAACAAAAATTGTTTTTTTACATTGCGTCTTTTTCATCACATATTTTATGCATTTTCATTTCTTACAAAATCAATCCAAAAAATCTTTTTCTTTTTTGTTGGAATAGCAATTTTTATAAGAACTGAGACACTTGAAAACAGAGGTTATACTCAAGGCCATGCTTAGACCCCACAGACTCTGCAATCGTGGCAGGGTCGCAAGCTAACAAGGGGCTGCAAGGCTTCTTGGCTTCATAAATCTTTTGAAATGCAAACAACTACCAAAATAATTAATCCCAAAGATTAACTAGAAAATCATTATAATACTGTATGTTGAAATATACATCTATCAACCATTCTCTCTCTCTATTTACTTGGTCGACCACAAACCCAAGTTAGGCACGAGGCCATTTTTATGTGCTCTGGGCTTTTTGAATTCAATGTTGCTCTTCACCTAGATAAGTTGTTCTTCCAAGTTGAGCTCCCAGGCAGCTAAAGGTGAATGTAATGGTGTTGACTGGGATTTGAACTCGCATTATACGATTCCAGAGTCCAAGCTTTTACTAATTTTGATTGAAGCCTCCAGAATGTTCAGGGGATGAAATTTACCTTTTTTAGAGTAAAGGGGCCGCTAGGTGCATTCTGGGTCAGAGCCGCTATCTGGCTAATCACAGCATTTTGCATAAGTTTTAGAATGCACTCTATTTGTTTCATCTCATTGTATGAAATCCGAATTTCATTCCAAAACCTATGCAAAATTTTTTCGTTTTTTTTGTTCAAATACCAATTTGTAAGTGAAGTGGGACACAGAAAAAAACTGAGGTTTTTATTTTATGGTGGCACAGTGGCACATTGATTAGGAGGAGACTCTAAATGATGTTTGGATCGGGTTCACCATTATGACTAATGATCGATAAACATTCAAAAGCAGGCTGTAGATACAACGGCTTTTTTTTTGCGAGTCACACCCAACTCTCACTCAAACCCAGAAGACAATGCAACAACCCAAATAAATAAATAAAAGAAAAAGAAAATAAAAATAAACAGCTGTGAGGTTGAAGAAGAAAATAAAACATTTTTGTACATTCAAAATGTCAAACCTGGATTAGTTGAGGATTTTTTTTTTTGTAGATTGTTTTTAATTTTTTTTAATTTATCAAAAATTAAGTCTTTACTTAAAATTTGTTTGTAAGTTGTGAGGGTTAAAGTGGTCAATAGCAGACACGTATGAAGAAAAAGTTGGTGAAATAATTGCATTAATGAGCAAAGCACAAAAGATTCCCGTAGTAGTAATAAGAAGAATTTGGTGACACAATCGTATCAATGAACAATATGCAAAGCATAAATGTAGTAGTAATTCTAATAGCAAGTAGAAATGTATTGTAGATAAGTTATAGGGGTATAGTAGGCACTATCAGATATGTATCAATTTCAAGAAGAAAACATTTAAGAAATTAAACTGTGAACACTGTTATTCTTAAATTGTCACCCATCTAACTACTGTTGCTTCACTTTGGTGATCTGACAGGAACTGTTGTCTCCAACATGACTTGAACATATAAATCTTTTTAGCAACATAGAAGTGTAGATTGTTTTAAATTCAAGTAAAAAACAATTAATTTTCAAACACGAAGCATTTTTTTAAAAAAAGCACTGAGTGTCTTATTAGAGAATAGACTTTCCTAACTATCTTAATGGCAAGTGTCCGGTGCCAAGCAAAGCCGGGCAATACTTCTAGTACCTGATATTCCTAAGTGGTCATCCATCTGAAAAGGCTCAACATTTCTTAACTTCAGTGATCTAGATGGAACCAGTGTCTTGAATACGACTTGACTGTACTCTTCTTAATCTAAGTATTAATCATTTATTTAGGGACTTGTTTTCCATTTGTTGTATTAGCCAAAACATTTAAATCAGTGGTTTGCAATGTGGGCGGTACGGCCCCCTGGGAGGGTGATATGAACTTTTAAGGTGCTGGCAAGTAAGTACTTATATGAAGGGGGCGTTAAAATTGTGAAGGGGGACTTGGGGCAATTACAGTAAAATGTGATTTTGGTGTTGGTAAAAAGGCTGAAAACACGGGAAGATTTAATCAAGCATTTCCCAGTCACTGTAAATAGACATTCTAGCTTGTATACTTCCACCAGATATTTGCCTATATGTACCATCATTATAGCACTCATTGGAAGAGGGGGGGCATTAGCATTTTTATCCAGCAGTGAAGGGGGCGCTGGCATTTTCAACCAGTGCTGAAAGGGGCACTGGCAAAAAAAGTTTGAAAACCACTGGTTTAAATGTTGATGTATCCTAGTATTTTCCATTCTCTTACCATTTACTTATTGGACATTGTTCCACTTTTTTACAGTTATCAAAATTTCAAGGGGAATTCTTTAAGAAACAGGCTTTTTCTTAATCTGTGTAATAATAATTCATTTAGGGACTGTTAGTCTTGTTTCCATTTGTTCACGAGTGTACACAAAAGACTGGGATTTGAACTTGTTTATTATGATTCTGAAGTTGAAGTGATGGTCTGCTGCACCATAGACCTTCCTCTCAAAGAATATTACATTTACTAATTGAATCTTTTTATTAACATTATTCTAGGAATTGCTTTTGTCCTAATAAAAATTTGCAGATAATTTGCCTCATTTTTGTTGTTTTAGGAGAAGTAATAATAAAAATGATGAGGAGGAGGAGGAAATGAAGAAAACGGAAATAGAAAAAGGAAAGCAAAAGAAAAACAAAAGGATCGATTGAGAAAAAAATGCTTAAAAAAATGAATGAAAAAAAAAATTTAAAAATAAGAAGAAATTTATGAAAAATAAAGAAAAAGAAAACTGAATGAAGAAAATCCCAGTCAAAAACATTGCATCAACCTTTACCCACATCAAGCGTATGGGGCTTGTTAACTCAGGAGAATAACTCATCTAGGTGAAGGGCAACACTGATTTTAAGAGCCTAAAAAAGGTCTTTCAGATTGGGGATTGAGCATAGGGCTATGGAGTCTTTCTCATAAAACAAGTATGCTACAGAAACAGCAAAAAAAAAAAAAAATTTGCTGCCCAACACACCACTGGGTGTAATGGTTGTTGGATGAAATAATAACGATTAGGACAATAGTAAAAAAAAAAATGTACAAGTTATCAAGCCTTATTTGAAGGATTGTAAAGGAAATAATGACAAGGATGAGGACAACAGTCCAAATATTTAATGCACTTACTTATTGATGAGAGTTTACATTTTGTTTACAACTGAGTGAATCTTTAGTGACATTTTACCATATGAAAATACAGAGACATTAATCAATCCCCAATGCATAATCTTAATCACTCCCCCACATATAACAGATAATCTTGATAAAGAGTAAAGTTTATTTCACAAGCCAAAGTCTCTACCCAGCAGAAAAAATAAAACCAGTAACAATTTATTGATTTTTTGTTATACTTTCTGTCGATCCACAACAAATGAATAAACACATTTTATTCTGGTCTAGAAAAAAAAACAAAAACTCTGGTGTTGATTCCATGCTATCAGCTTGAAAAAAAAATAAAAGACCATTGATTATAAAAGGTCTTAGAATAACAATTGAATATCTTGAAATAACATTCTTTTATTTATTAAAGATTGAAAAAGAAAATAAACGTTTAAAAAAATATTGATTTCTTCTTGACTAGATATCAAAATTCAGAATTAAAATGAGATTAAAAAATTGTCTGAATTGATGAGGGGCAGTCAACATGGCCCAGTGAATAGGTAATCGGACTTCGGAACCGTAATACACAAGTTTGAATCCAAGTTGTTTCGTCTACATTGACATGTCGACTGGTACCCTTGAGAAAGGTATGAATCCTCATCTTCCATCCAACTATGGACTAACTTGTGTTCCTAAAAAAAAACTATGTGTATATAAAAATAACGTTTATCATAAGTAATTGTTCTCAGAATTAAAATGACCCGATAAGGTTGATATGCCGTTAAACACCAAGCAAACAAAAAAATTGAATTGATGAGATTAAATTTGATTATTTTCTTTGGACTATTTGGACTCCTACTCTCATTTCAATTTTATACTATGATTATTTTCTGTATTCAAGTTATTTCAACTTCTACATCTTCATTATTATATTCACTATAGATATTATTACTACATATGTTAGCTAAAAATAAATATCATAACTGCATAAGTTAGCTAGAAATAAAAATGAAAAAATTAATCTTTAAATTTGTTTATTGTTTGTTATATTATTTTGATATACTTCCCAGGCAATGCCGGATATCCTTAATTATATTTACTTCTAAGTTTGTTTCCCTTTTTTTTCCTCAGGGTAAAACACTGTAAAAGAAAACTGAAAAGAGATTAAGATCTTATCGTTCTGTGGTTGTTGTTTTGTTTTTTTTAGACAAAGAAAAAAATATTGACTTTTCAATTTGGGATTTGCATTAGGAATCATTGGCAGACTAATATGGAGGTTTAGAGAAGAGGAGAGTTAAGCATTAAGAGGGGAGGAAGAGGGGAGATAAATAATAAGAAGAAGAAGATGAAAGAAGAAGAGGAAGAAGATGGAAGAAGAAGAAGAAGAAAATGAAGAAAAAGAAGAATGAATTTACAAGAAGAAAAGAAAAAAAGAAATGAAGGAAAAGGAGAAAAGAAGAAGATGAAAGAAAAGAAGGAAGGTGAAAGAAATAAGAAGAATGAAGAAAAAAGATGAAAGAAAAAAAGAAAAGGAAAGAAAAAGAATGACTTGAGAAGAAAAGGAAAGAAGAAGAAAAAGAAAAATGAAGAAGAGGGAGAAGGAAAAGAAGTAGAACGAAGATGGAAGAAGAAGAAAAAAAGAAAGAGAGAAGAGGAGGAATGACTTGAAAAGTAAAGGAGGAAAGAAGAAGAGGAAGAAAAAGAAAAGGGAGATGTAAAAAGATTAGGAAAGAGGGAAGGGGGAAAAAGAAAAATATATTGCTTGAGAGAGAGAGAGAGAAAGAGTGAGAAAGAAGAAGTGAGAAAGAGAGAGAGAGAGAGAAATAAGGAAAGAGAGAGAGAAAGAGATAAAGAAGGAGTGAGAAAGAGAGAGAAATAGAATAAAAAATAAATAAAGAGAGAGACAATGAAAGAAAGAGAGAAGGTATTTTCACTAAATGAGCTGCTGTTCATTTTATGACTAAGCTCTGTGTCATTTCAGAGCAGCAAACTAGGCTAAAAGTGCCCTGTGTGTGTGGGGGATTTCATTAACTCAGGGAGGGTGTGTGTGTGCGAGTGCATCTTCTCCCTGAGAATCAAACGAGGAGATTTGAAGAATTGAAACAGAAAAAAAACAGGCGTAGAATATTCGGAACCCTTGTTCTGTAGAAATGGTATCATCAGAGATGTTGTTGGTTGCGGACAACATAGAATTCAGTCCCAGCCTTATTGGCGCCAATTATTGATTTTCTTATTTTTTTCAAAGACTATCAAAAATTCTCAACACTTTTCCTCATCATAGATAAACTTTACTATTAAAAAAATTAAACAGCACATTATATTGAAAAAAATAAGCAAATCTTTCAATACCTAATGCAAAAGCAAAAAAAAGAAAAAAATATTATTTATATTAAAGAGCTTGTGTAGTAGATAATGCATAGACACAGAGTCAATCAACTTAAGTGAGTATCAGCTGACTTTGTGTCCACACTTATCTACTACACATGCTCTATCACTGATATTGAGCACTCTAACTCTAAATATAGGCAGTCTTACTCCACAGATTAATATATCTACATACTTATAAAAATCAGATTTCCTTAGTTGTATGAGACTCTACATCTTGTATTTTTTTAGAAAATAAAACAACAATAATTATTAATATTAAAACATCTAGTTTATATAGAGAGCTCTTTGTTAAATGAAACTGTAATAGTTATTTAGAAAAAATTATTTAGACACCTAAAATTTGTATGTGTATAATACTGTCATTCTCTATATTAAACTTCCTTAACTACCTAATAGAAAAGCTTTAGAAAGGAATTTAGTGATAAAAAAAACCATTACAATGAAATTACTATAAAAAAATAGTAGAAGTGAATTTAGTGTAAAAAAGCATTAGAAGTGAATTTAGTATAAAAAAAATTTAGAAATGAAATTAGTATAAAAAATATTAGAAATGAAATTAGTATAAAAAATATTAGAAATGAAATTAAAAAAGCATTAGAATGAATTTAGTATAAAAAAGCATTAGAAACAAATTTAGATTAAAAACCATTTTTAGCACATGGTTAAAGCCGGGAAATCCTTCTAGTATGTAATAAATTGGATGCAGCAAAATTACACTTAGAATGGAAGGTGTTACTTAAGTAGCAGAACAAATGATTAACAAGCACAAATAACAAATAGAATAGAATGGAAGCAGGATAAATGTCTTATCATAGGAAGTTTTTAATTTTAAGAGTTTGGGCCAATAGACAGACATAAATCTCTCTCATTATAATAAGAATTCAATTTAAAAGGTTTTAGACAGAGAGACAGACATGACAGATATCTTATTATAGTAAAGATTCAATTTGAAAGGCTTTGAACAGTCAGCAGTCATGACAGCTCTCTTATTATAGTAAAGATTTAATTTGGAACAAAAATCTCACAAGAGAATCAGATAAAAATGCTTTACGACTTGTTAATATCTGACAAAGATTATTATCTGTGTGGCTTATCAATTTTACTAATGCGGTTCAATTTGATTTTATTACATAAAAAAATTTTTTTTTAAATGCCTGATAACTTTTCTCTACTTTTACCATAAGAAAAGCCGAAGAAAACCTCCAATACAAGAAAAGCTGAAAAGAACCTCCAATACAAGAAAAGCTGAAAAGAACCTCCAATACAAGATAATTGAAAAGAACCTCAAATACAAGTAAAGCTGAAGAGAACCTCCAATACAAGAATATTAAAAAGAAGCTCCAATACAAAAAAAAAATCCTCCAATATGGAAAAGCTGAAAAGAAACCTCCAATATAAGAAAACTAAAGAGAACCTCCAATATATGAATAGTAAAACGAACTTCGGATACAAGAAAATGGAAGAGTACCTCCAATACAAGAAAAGCCAAAGAGAACCTCTAATATAAAAAAATTGAAGAAAACCTCCAATACAAATAAAAAGAACCTCCAATGCAAGAAAAACTTAAAAAAAAACAAAACCTTCCTCATTCATTTGTTGGAAATCACTTACTCTTCTTTAATGTGTCTATTTAACACAAAGGATGTCTCCATTTCACAAGGAAATTCACCTGCCGATCGTCTCTTATCAAAAATCCCATCCATTATTCTTGGCAAAGCCGATGCGTATCAGCTGCCAGTGACAACAAGGAATCTCTGCACTATGGCAGCATCAATTACCAAAAGTCAGCAATGAGAAGAAGAAAGCCCATTTATAGACATACAATAGATGCCAATCCAGACACAACAAACTTAGATCTATCAAATGTTTTTCTATTGAATTCTGACTAAATCTTAGATTTCAGTTTTTGTTGGACAGCAATGGTGGAGCATTGGTAAAGGTTCGGACTATGGAATTGTATTACGCGAGTTCAAATCCCAGTCAAAACCATTACATTCAACTTTAGCTGGCTCAGGCAGATGGAACTTGTTCACTTGAGAGAGCAACTCATCTAGGTGAAGAGCAACACTGAATGCAATCCCAGGTATACAGAGTACATAAAAATGGCCTTGTTCCTAACTTGGGTTTGTGCTCAAACAATTAAATATAATATCTGTTTTTGTTGACAGACAGGGTTCGAGTGTAAATGAATATTGCTTCAAAAGAAAAGAAATATTATCTGTTAGATTGAAAGCCATTTTTATTGGGTGACAAAAAGAGTTCAAGTGTAAATAAATATTGCTTTAAAAGAAAAAAAATATTAACTGTTAGATTAAAAGCCATTTTTATTAGGTGACAATAAGGCTTTAAAAGAAAAAAAAGAAATAAAAATATTTAGCACATATACATACATATATATGATAAAAAAATAAGAAAATAAATTCAGACAATACATGATAGAAAATTATTAGTAAAAATAAAAAAAAATGTTGGCACTAATATACATTCTTGTTTTTTCTAATAATTTTCTATCATATACATATACATATATATATATATATATATATATATATATATATATATAAAACTTTGTTGTAAGAACATTTTTCTGATGTAACATATCCTCTCTGTTTGCTTTTTGCTTACCGGAGTGGTTAGCAGAAATTTTGTTTATTTCGGAAAAAAAAGCAATGCCTTTCTTTTTTTATTTTCTTTATTATTATTGTTGTTGTTGTTACTGTTGTCCTCTTTTACACGGAACGGAACAGAGATTCCTGATTCCCCGATCTTACTGATTGCAAGCTGGGAAATAATTGAATTAAAAACTTCAAAAGCTTCTTTGAAGTCTTTAGATTTTTTTTTTTTTAAGAACTTAATCTCAAAGTGTGAAGTAATTCTACTTTTTTTATTTTTTTAAACCTGCTTCCAAATTGATTTTCATTGAAGTTTTAGCATTGTTTGGGCTTTTATTTAGGACTGTACAGCCAGCCAGTTCCCATCTACACCAGAAAGCTTTAAAAATCCTAGATTTTGTTTGCTGGATATGTGGTGTTATTATTTACGTAAGACGCCGGAACAAGATTAAGAAGGGACTTTGACGTCAGGAAAGAGAGGACACCGGCGACCACGTGACAAGGGTAGAGTGAAAAGGAGAAGACAGAGTGAACGATGGACGTGGAGGAGGAAGGAGTGTCTCTCTGTTGTGGCGCCGGTGGTCGGGTCACATAGGTTTTAAAGAGAATTTTGTCTGTTTATTCATTTAATATTATTTTGGTTTGCTTGGGTTTAACAACCTTTCAACCTTTTCTGGTTATTTTAGGTCACATAGGTTTTAAAGAGAATTTTGTCTGTTTATTCATTTAATATTATTTGGTTTGCTTGTGTTTAACGACCTTTCAACATTTTCTGGTTTCTCATAGTTTTTTAAGAGAATTTTGTCTGTTTATTCATTTAATATTATTTTTATTATGGGAATTGGTTTGGTTTGCTTGGATTTAACAACCTTTCAACCTTTTCTGGTTATTTTAGGTCACATAGGTTTTAAAGAGAATTTTCTCTGTTTATTCATTTAATATTATTTGGTTTGCTTGGGTTTAATAACCTTTCAACCTTTTCTGGTTATTTAAGGTCACATAGATTTTAGAGGGAATTTTGTCTGTTTATTCATCTAATATTATTTGGTTTGCTTGGATTTAACAACCTTTCAACCTTTTCTGGTTATTTAAGGTCACATAGGTTTTAGAGAGTTTTGGTTTGGTTTGTTAAGTTGATTGTTGGAATTTTAAAAAATATTTAGAAGTCAAACACAATAAAAGAGAAATTATAAGCCAGTGTATTTTCATTGTACAGAAAAGTATCTTTTTCTGTAAAGTTATATTTTGTAGTCAAACAGTAGTTAGCAGCATTGTTAGTGCAAATGAAATGTTTATATTGTGTTGTGTTATTTATTCAAAGGATAAAAGCATAATCTTTCACAAATAACAAAATCACCAAAGCAAATCCTTTTGCTTTTTACTTTTGCAATTTTATTCAAAACTTTAAATCAGTTAACAAAAGAATTGGCAAGAATTTCAAAACTTAAATCCAACCAATTCTTTGAAAACTCTCTTTGAAACTATCTTTGAGAAAATGAACAAATAAAACAGTTATTTTTTTACAATTCCTCTTCCACTGAACACACACACAGACACACATTGTCCCTACACTGACACTGACCACACTGACCACAGAAGGCAAACAAAAAAACAAAAAACTAAAAAACAAAAAAAAACAAAATAAAAATGCTGACGGAATTTCCAAGAACTTAAAGAAATAGAAAAAACAAGCCGCGCGTGCGTGGTACCCCTAGCTCTAAAAGTCCCCGAGGGACGCAAAACTTATTTTTCCTGGGGTAAACACTATTCAATTTGTGAATTTGTGAACATGCCTCAAAACATTGGTTCCCCTCATTAAATATTGGGGTACCAAAAATAAATATAAATAAAATACATAGCTTTATAGAGCATGATTTATTTATTAATTATAAATCATTTTTACTAATAAAAATTAAACTTTGTCGTTGAATAGAATCGAACTCAAAAC
>JAUZSX010287913.1:0-14569 GCA_034780655.1 Idiosepius hallami
CATCTAGGTGAAGGGTAACACCGAATATATAAAGCTCGGGTAAGAGCACATAAAAATGGCCTTGTGCCAAACTTGGGGGTGCTCACCAAGTAAATATCATAATAATAACAAAACAAAATATATCCACCACTAAATGTCATTTTCTAATTTTAATTTTCCTATAAACCAGGAAGTAATTTAATCTATTGAAAAAGTTAGTACAGAAACTGATTTTTTTTAAAAACTATTTCATCATGTGTACTGAAGTGTTTTGGATTACTTTCCAAACAAAATTTCTTATACATGAATGAGTAGAAAGCACTAAATAAAGAAATTAGGACATACCAACACATAGCTATTACTAATGTGTATTAAATAGAAACTGTCAAAACTGCACACCCACAATTATCTGGTTTCTCAATTTTTAAGGCCAATCTTGTTAAGATCCAATAAATAAACACACACTGACATTCATGTCTAACTGAATATAGCTTTTGAAATAAAACTATAAGTATAGGAATGGAAAATTAAAAAAAATATTAAAATCATATAAATATAAAGCACATTTTTCCAGATGACTAACTTTATCAATTATGAATTGCAAACCATTAAGATTTTACAAACAACTAAATATTATTCTTATAGAAATGAACAAATTGTTCTTTTTTTAATTATTTTAATTCAAATTCTTTATGTTACAAATACTTATAAACTGTGAGATACTCAGGGAAGAAACGTGACATTTTCTCTGGTTGTGTAGTACATAACATGACATGACATGACCAAGAAAATGTTCAATGACATCAAAGGCGAGGACCACAAGACTTTCTCACCAAAGATAAGGGAAGACAACTTTCTTAAGAATAAAACAATGCAAAACATTCATTATCATAAGACGTGTGTGTGTGTGTGTATGTATGTATGTATGTATGTATGTAATGTCACTTCAATATGGTCACTATGAAGTTTGTCTCATTCTTCAATAACTATAACAGCATAAACAAAAATTTCTTACTTTCAGGAAATATAACTTTTCAAACTACACACAAATATATATATATATATATATATATATATATATATACACACACACACACACACGCGCACACATCAAAGGAGTTTTCTACCTAGGTTTCACCCGAGCTGGATAAATAGGAAAACATTGCTGTGGGATTTGGAATGATGAAAATTTAGCAAGAACATTGTTATTAGGGAATTTTTTTCTGTGTATGTGAGTGTCTCTATGTTTGTTTGATACTGTATGTGTGTGTGTGTGTGTGTGTGTTGACTGTCCAATTCCCTGGTGCTGCATTATATATTTTCATCCTTCATTTTGGGGGTCAGTGTTTTGGAGCTGTGAGGTGGATGTGTTTGGCTAAATGTTTTTAACTAATTTATTGTTGTTTCCCTTTTTTACTTTTTGGCAGTATTATTTTTTCTTTACATATACATTTATGTGGATCAGTATGGTCAGGATGTGTGGGTGTGTATGTATGTATGTATGTAAATGTTGTATATACTAATTATTATATAATAGGCAAAATATCTGTCGCTTTTGGAAGATATGTATTTACACTCTTTTAAAAACTCTATTCAATACTATGTACAAAGGCATAATCTTTATAAGTAGACTGCAAAAACTAAATAAAACCTTGTTTGTTCCAAGAAAAATTTTTCCTTATTTTGCTTAGCACTAGATACAAGCTTTAGCTGTGGTATGAGTTAAAATCATGAAAATAATCCATTTTAATTGTTCTAATTAACAGTTAAATCATAGAAAACAACTCAATCACATTTATTTCCATAAAATTCTGTTATAAAATTGCACTGTAACTTTTTAATAAATAGTTAGGAATACTTTATATCTTTTTCTAGCGTATTAATTCAAAATAAATGAAGTAGATCACCTTGAATCTGAATACATGTATCAAAAGTTTATGCTTTATCTGCTCACTTAGGGTCTTTCATGGGAGAGTATAAGACAAAAGTTTGTGAAATACATAAGAAATTACTGTTTAAGAATTAAATTCTATCAATGGATACTTCTTTAAACCTTAATCAAAATAGTTAAAATATGGAGGAAAGCTTATGAAATAAATTTCAATTGAAAAAGTGTTTTAGAAGCTGTATCTTAAGTAGCAAGAAAAATAACACAAATTTAATTGTTTTTAATAGTATATTTAAAGATCTATAAGTTATTTTAACAGTAAGGGATCCTAAAATTGTCAAATTGAAACTAAAAAAAAACACAAAACATTAAACTAATTGCTCTCCCTAAATGAAAGAATGTGTCAAACCAGCATGCAGTTCTATTTGCTTAATACATTAAGCTGCCTATTAATATTGAATGCTATGGGCTGATATCAAAAATAAATGTAAACAGATAAAATGAAATTAAAACTAAAGCTATTCATAACAAACAATATATATGTAAATATTGTTTATTTTTCATGGTAAACTAGATTTTACATTACAATATAATGTGGGCTTCATTGTAATATAAAATCTAGTATACTAAGAAAAATCAACACTATTTACACTTTTTAGAGAGACAATAAACAATAAAAAGCATAACTATGACAACATAATATTGATCACAATAGCAATTAAATCTAAAGAAATATTACCTTGCAGAGGATAGCAATAGGATCTGTAATCTGTATATGATAAAGAAAATTAATTTTCAAAATAAAACAATTAGAAACAAAGACATCAAAGATTTAAAAAAAACATAAAGCAAGGAAAAAATAATGAAAAAAGGAAAATCTTTAAAAATTAATTTTAAATTTGGAAATGAGTTTTTTTTAAGATCCATACCAGTTCAACAAGACATTTAAAAGCTAAGCAAATAATAAAAAAATGGCTCCTTAATTGGCAAATTGAATCTAATTAAAAATAACTTTCTAATTGCCAAATTTCTTTAAATAGATTTAGATACATAAATAAAGAAAAAAGATTTTGATCTGCAAAAAAAGCTAACTATTCACAAAGTGAAAGGACATAAAACATTTACATCTCAAGTCAGAACTTGCCATCAAAAAGACATGATGGAAAAGTATTTAAGAAAACTTTAGGCCATATTCTTCATAAATTATTAATGGAGAAATCAATTGAAAAAAATTATTCAAAAAAAAATAATTGCATGTAGTTTTGATTATCAAAAAGAAATAGTTACAGCGGAAAGCTTACAAGTTTCCACTTAAAATAGAAAAACGTGTAAATTGTTTCTGAAGTTTTGAATTTATGATAAAAAAAAAAAATAAAAGTTTTTATAATGAATATGAAAAAATGAATTTCAAAATCAGTGCCAGATTAAAAAAATTATAAAAATGGCAATCTGAATACTATCAAATATTAGAAGAAACAAGAATGGAAACAACTCTTTCATTAATTATGTTTTAATTACAAATAGATTAAAAAATGTTAATTCTAATACAGACATATTCAATAGTACTAAAAAAAAACTATTCTCTAATAAAAAAAAAAAAAGATCCTTAAAATTTAGGCATTATCTTTAAGCTTAGTCTAAAGGATGCGGCTGACTGCATGTGTACATACTGTCCTGGCCCGTCCTTGCCTCTGTACTTTTGTTTTCAGCGGAGAGGATACTAGCAGTACTGGGGAAGCTGCTTGTTCTTACTTTGCCCAGGCTAGGAGAGATATAAAAGTCAGATGTGGTGTCAGACGCGGCCGATGCCATTAGAAGAGGACTTCCTGCCATCAGGTGTCACGTCTGTGGCCGGGGTTTCAGAGCCTCGGTCGGTCTCGCGTCACACCTTCGGCACAGACACTGACATACCTCCACATCATTGTCGAAATCGACGGACTGCCCAAGAAGAAGAAGAGTCTAAAGGCACCATTTGATCAACAAATGTAGAAAGTTACTAAAAATATAAATTATATATAAATTTTGTTCGTGGTTTAAAATAATAGTGGGCAACCTTGCCAATAAAAAAAAAAAGTTTTTACAATAGCCTGTAAAAAAAGTGAGCATCATCTTTTGAAAAAAAATTCCTTAAATTTTCCTAAAATTGAATCAATAACTATTCACCGTTTTATTTACTATGATGATATTCACTCCTATCAAAGAGATTTTTAGCATGTTGTTTGTCTTTACTAAATTCTTACAAATAAGCAATACCTGGGATTAGAGAAAATAGTGTGATGGCAATAGTGTATTGGCATTTGTTTGCCTATTTTTTTTCTTGGGTCAGAGAATGAAAAATCTAGACTGACATAGACCTTTGGGTCTGCAATTGAAAGAGATACAAAATGATCTGTAACGTGACCTTTAGAAGAAATGGTGTTATATAGTGGCAGATGCTAAAAAAAAATCCACCAATTTCAGTACAACACCCAGAAAATCCACCCACCAAATATTTACAAGTTTAATAAATTGAAAACCATTTAACACAAATTTGAGGAGAGAAAAAAAATATCAGGATTTTTGGATAAAAAAAAAAAAGTTTTCAGAAATTACAATTTAGATCTATGGAAGCACTTAACGGTATACAATTCAGTTTAGTCAATGAACACATAAGAGATATTGATCTTCTTACTTTAGAATCATGGGTCAAAATCTTTTTTTCTTTTTAACAAAAAAATCAAAAGAGCCATATCTTGAAAAAACACCCTAAGTGGTATTCACAAAGTGCTTACTTAAGCTGAAACCAGTTAGAGAGAAAAAAAAGCCCACTCAGTGATGATTTAATGCAGAATGATACATAAGCTTTTCTTCCTATTTAAAAACGAAACATAAAAATGTAGAAATATTCCTTCAGGGTCTGAATATTGCAGACATTATTTTCACTTCTATTCTCCTCTTCATTGTAAGAGGTGAGAAAATGTGCTTCCTATAATCTTCAAGTGTTACTCAATGACAAGAACCTTTATGTCAAACTAAAGAGTCTTCTTGGAATTGCTGACATAACTTTATTTAATTCATGGTGATAGACTGTCCACATAAAGTAAATCTTATCAAATACAATAAACAATGTCAAGCTATGTAACATTCATATTGAGATTCTAGGTTCAACACTAACTGCAGGTGGAAATGATTTAGAATACTTAACTTATATCAATGTTGTACCTAACACTTGTGACATGCAGACAGTTTACTCCTATAGATTAAATAAAGGATTCAATTTGTAGTTCCAAGAAGGTTCCGAAATCAATGCAATAGCCATAGTCCAAAAGAGACATAATCCAAAACACTGAGGTGAAGATTGGAATATAAATCCAAATAATTTCATAATAAAATATATATTCCTTAGTTTTAGTTTAGATATCAAATAACATTTTCTCTTACTTAGCTTTCTAACTTATTACTGCTTCGTTTTTATTTAAATAAGTATCTGATAATGTTTTTTACTTTCCAATTGGTCACTTTTTGTATTTACTTGGTAATAATGAGTAATAATAATCATTTATATTTGAGAAAATAAATTTAATAATAATCTTTTAGCCTCACCATTGCCAGGAATATAATGGATCAATCTTTACTTCTCTTATTCTTTTATTTAGTCTTATGAAAATTATTTATATGTAAAAATGTTTAGAAATAGTTTTACTTAAAAAAATATTTTAAATAAAAGTATGTTGTCACGGCCCTACTAATAAGTAAAGAATTAAAAGAAATGGTAAAATTGCAAAACAGTAAAGTTTGTGAGTGAGACAAGAATACTTAATAACAGCATATTTTCATAGCCCTAGTAATAATTGATTAAATGTCTATTCGTGTAAAATCCTTAGCTTAATTGGTTAACTTGTTTAGTATTTGTAATCTTCTACATCAAATTTTCCATCTGAAACTCTGATAAACAATCCAAACTGAAATCTCAGAAAGTATGATTAAGGTGATACATTCATTAATTGTATTTAGGAATTATTTTTTAATTAATCTTATATCACAAATGATGCTTTATGTGCAGTAGAACTTTAAAAACCTAGGTATGGGTTGTTGGTTTAATAGTTTTTATTTATGGAAATTTGATGATTTTTAATCATTAAAAAAACAAATTCAGTTCAATTTTTTTAACAAAGACTAAGTTAAAAGTTATTTTTCTTGCTTAAAATGATCATTTTATAATTTAAAATTCATTTTTATTTTCTTAATTGGAATTTACTTTTTAGGTTTTGGAATTAAAAATCATCTAAAATATACACTAACATTTGAAATAATAGATACATTATTGTGATAGATAAATAAGCAACAAAGTTATGCAACAGTTTTATAATCTGATGATAATTAACCAAGTTGGCAACACTTAATAGCAAATAGAAAAGCTGATTAGATTTCTTGCTTCTAGTTTTTGTGTTTTGTTGTTGTAATTATTGTTGTTGCACTGAAAACCTAAAGATATAACAAAAATAAAGGTTAAAATTACAACAAATCACTAAGACATTAAATATTTACTTATAATTTCCACAATGGAAAATAAATTACTTGCAAAACAAATACAGCAAGAGTGGAGAGCAGTAGTAAGAGCTGGGACTCTGGAATCCTATTACACAAGTTCAAATCCCAGTAAAAACGATCACATTTACTTTCACCTGCTTTAGGCAGATGAGACTCAATTCGGGAGAGTAATTCATCTAGGTCTAAGGATAACACTGATTCCAAACCTGGGTAGATGAGACCCATCAACTCAGGTAAACTTATCTAGTTGAAGGGTGACACTCATTAAAAAAAAGACCCAAAGGGTGACACTGATTAAAAAAAGACCCAGGATATAACGAGCACATAAAAATGACTAATAGCTAAAGGTGTAGGACACAATCATGTTAATGTAGTTCTGAATCATCAATAGAGTTCTAGCTTGACGCGACAATACAAAGTTTGGTCAAGATTAACAGTCAACACCTGAAACCAGGTCCCATGTCTAAGCCTTTTGATTCCCTGGGGAACATAGGGCCTGAATGATTCTCCAACAAACTTGTAAACTTGGTCCCATGCTCTATATCAATTTCATGCAAGACTTGTTAAATTCTAAAATTTATATCTAATTAGAAAATTTCTAAAAGAGTGGATCAAACAGGTTACTAAGTAATCCTCACCTTGCTCATATGGTTCTTCTGAGAGTAAAGTGTTCAACTTAACACAGAGAATTTCTATTCTTTACTTCTTTCTATAATAAAGGATATAATTTGGTTTAACTAATTGGAATTTGAGTTAGGTAACTGTATAAACTGTCTATAAAAAAAGGAATGTGCACTATGATAAACTGTAAGGGTCTTTTTTACATGGAACTATATCTACAATTTACCTCTAAATTTTACATAGATTGTAGAAAAATGGTGGAAATTGACTGGAGTAGAATTTAGCCATTTGTTATATTGGTCATAAAACTACAAACCAAATGTTGGAACTTCAAAAAAATTTTTTATCAACTTAAAAACTTTTAATAAAGTTTCTCAGATAAATTATTGGAAAATAATAGTTTAGGGAATTTAATGATCATAAACAATTTATGCTGTTTAACTAAATTTTTTTTTAGGTGAAGAAAATTAAAGATGAATAAGAATTATTTTTTTTTACTGTGATTAGTATAAACAGTATCCCTTAGACAAAAAAATATTGATCAAGAATTACTCCAAAACAGTAATTTACAAACAAATAACTTGCATATTTAAGATCACTAAAAAAAAAATAACTAAATCATAAAAATTTACATTTTTCAGAAAACTAGAAAAGAACTTTATCAATAATGATACATGTGATGTTATTGTGTCTTTGCAAGGAAGCACACACAGTAATTGCTTAAGTATCATTATTATTATTCTAATAATAATTAGCTAAAAGCATTTTTCTGTGCAACAAAACAAATAAAAAAAACAGGTCTGGGGTATATGAAGAAAATGTCTTAATGGTTATGATGAAGGATTAGTAATTGGTCTGCAGTCAGCAGAAATGTAAGTATGTAGGATGAAAGGAAGCAAGATAAAAATAGATGCTCTGAACATTTCTGATATCTAGAGCAAGCTAAATATTTCTACATGCTATCCTTGAAATGTAGATTCCCCCAGATTTTGAACAATGTCTCAAGTTTAGGCATGTCTGATATGCAGCAGGTCATATAAATTAGCCTTATAAAAAAAATAAAAATAATACTTCAAAGGCAACATTTTGTGGAATGTTTTTAAGCACTAGAATACAAAATAACCAAGTTCAAACTCCTAATATAATCTACCTCTAAGCAGATATCTTGGGAAAGATATAATTTCTGCTGTCTATAGTGGGATTAGTGATAATGAATTAATGATTAGGCTCAATCTCCAGTTGCCTACAAATTTATCATTTAGACATTTTGGTAAATCTGAAGCTGTTTTTCAGGGGTTTTTATACCTGACAATTCATTTATTAATAGCCTTTAGGTCAACAAAATGGTCAAAAAGATTTTAAATAAAATTTTAAAAAAAGATATCATTTTCACTTGGTCAAGTACAAGGCCATTTTTACGAGTCCATTTAGATCTCTGGGCTTTTGTAATCAGTGTTGCCCTTCACCTAGAGGAGTTAATCTCCAGAGTTAATGAGCCCCATCTGCTCAAGGCAACTTAAGGTAAAGGCAATAGTTCTGGCTGGGATTTGAACTCGCATAATACAATTCCAGAGTCCAAGCTTTTACCAATAGCCCACATTCACTGCCTTAAAAAAAGAGTTGGTATGTTATAAATATAAAACAAACAACTAGTTATTAAATAGCTTCAACTTGTTTAAACATATCTAGAGAGGAGTGAACTCTTGCTAGGTTTTTATTGTTAGTTACCACTGGAGAAAGATAGCAAGCAACCAGTGATGAATAACTGACTAGCTTGACTTATCTTATGTTAACATAGGGATTTATATCACCACAACAACCAATTTAAGGATATCCTGTTCATGATACAAATATAATATTTAAATGGCCAATGATTTTTAAAGTATTTCTATTTAAAGGTTTTTTTTAATGTGTATTTCTATTTAAAGGTTGCAAAGCCAAAGATTATTTCAACTTTGGCTTTATCATAATTTCTTTTTCATTTTTTTTTTACCAATTGTTATTCCATATAGTAATTCTACAAATCTTTAACAGCATATACTCAAGAAAAAAATTAAATTTAATGGTGTTAATATTAGAACCATATTATTCTTTAATTTAAATATTTCTAACTTTTAACTTTTCCATCCACTTGTAACTGTCATTACTAAGACAATTTTTCTTTAGAAAACTGAATTCCTTATATTTTTTTTTTACTGAAATTAATTTATTAAATATTTTAGAATAAAAACTTGAAATACAGAAGCATAAGTATTTTCTAAATCTCATTTCAATCCAAAAATATAATCCAGTCCATTAGATACCATGTAATGAGATTCCTTGTTAAAATGATCATTCACTCATACATATCTACCAATCATGGTAGAATAATAGAACTATATTATACCTATAAAACATAGTACCACTTAGTTTATTTCATCATGTTAATCACTAGTGAGATTTTGAAGTAAGAAGAGAATAGACTTCCTAAAAGTTGTTAGCTTCACTTAACATGACCCATTGGTTTATAGCAAGAGAAATCAAATAAATCAAGATGCAGGAATTAAGTAGAACTAATGTAGTACCTTAATAAAACGAAAGATTTTAAAATAAAGATTTTATTATATACTAAATGTAAAAGAAAAAAAGTCAGTATGAATATAAAAATATGAGATAATATAATTTAAAATTTATATATTTTAAATTAAACCAAACAAAACAAGATTTTTGAAAACTAAAAATCTTTTTTTCCGAAAACAAAAAGCTTGGGCAAATTATTACTAATAATGGTTTAAATTTCCTTAAGACTTCATTATTGGATTAAGGGCTATATGTGGTTTTTAGTAAGGACCAAACTTTACTTCAGAAGGTACAGAATAATGTGTTAATTAATAATTGGTGTAAAAATAAAATATTTTAAAAAGTTTAATGCCATGATGAAACATCAATGTGTAGGTGTGTGTGTGTGCCCACACATGATGAGAAGGAAGAAGAGGAAAAGAGTCCAAAATCAATTTTATTTTTAACTTAACCCAAATTATACAAACATTTTACTCAAAACAGGAATAGGGGACAGGATATCCTAATTCTTAAATTAAATGTGGTGGTGCCACAACTGTGACTAACTTTCTCAGCAACAATATGCAGCAAGACTTATTTTTC
Source organism: Idiosepius hallami (assembly GCA_034780655.1). NCBI lineage: Eukaryota > Metazoa > Mollusca > Cephalopoda > Idiosepiidae > Idiosepius > Idiosepius hallami. The sequence continues at coordinate 10,160 of JAUZSX010287913.1, forward strand.
TAGTTTTTTTTTTAAATATTTAAATTTTGTAACATAACAAATAAAGGCTCAGTTAGAAGTTTTGTTTTGTTTGAGCCGTTTTGATTCCATTAGGGAACATAGGGCCACAACAACAACATCCGCCATCATTGCAGTTTCTGTAACTTTCTCTCTTACAGAATTGGGTTGTTCTTGTTAGCACAATTCTAAACCCTAAACAGGAGGAGCAGTACAGTACCTGATATTCCTAAGTGGTCACCCATCTTAGTACTGAACTTTATTGCTTAACTTTGGTGATCTAGCGGAAACCAGTGTTTAGTGTTTCCAACGCGATTTGACCATACCATGAGGGGTTTTAAAAGTTCTTAAAAATCAATAGAAACAACAGATTGTTATTTTTAAAATTTGATAATGATTTCAAATCAATTCTAAAATTCAAACTTAAAAAATATTAACTCATCATGACTTGAAAGAACAAGAAATGGGACAGTAGGGCAACACATGTAGCAATGAATAAAGACTAAAAGAGGAATCACTCATTGTTAACACACACGCACACACAAACGAAAGCTTAAATTCTAAGCAGTTTTTTTTTTTCATTTTTCTTCTCAGCATGAAATCCTCATCAATCGACAACACCTGAAAACTCTGACCTACAACAATCAAGATAGGGAGATCAGATCATTCACTGTGAGGTCAGTTTAATTCACTTCACAATGAGAAAGAAAATGATAGGAGGTCAGCAGGTCGTCATTTAATGAAAAAATACTGACAAGGGAGGAAAAAAAGACTTTACTTAATTTTCAAGTTGTTTTTTTTCCACAAGTGGTTTCAGTCAATAATAATCATTAAACCATATTAATTTGATGCTAATCATTTTCATTTCATTTTAAGATCTTCCCAGGAGTGAGCGTCATTTCAGATATAGAAGATTATATTTTCATTGCCATAGTTTTTAAGGATATTCAGGTCTGTTGTGAACTTTTACAATTGGGGCTGGAAAATAGTTTTTTATCGTATTAAAATCTATACCTTCCATTTTTTATCAATTGGAGGTGGTAATTTTGACTTTAGGCTTGAAATGCCAAGAGGGAACGTTCAAGTGAAGGGAAAATGAAAAAAAGGGGTTAGGAGAATGATTAATTAATGAAATAATTTTTATTAACAGAAAAAGAAAGAACCAAAATTTTTTTCGGTGGGTTAGGGTTATTCTTTTGTTTTTCGTAAATAATAAAAATTATTTTATTTTCATGACTATTTTCCAGTCTAAAGTCAAAATGAAAACCATTAGAAAAAAATGGATGAGGTCTTACCATAAAATGTATTCGGACCAATTTTGAACGTAATATTCCTTCAAAACAGACCCGAATTAATTAAATATAATAGCCCTAAATCAACATTAGAAAGATGAGATAAGGTGTGTGTGTGTGGCCGTTGTTAGAACTGGTGCTGGGGGGACGAGGATACTGTCGAAGAGGTGGGCGGTTTGGTTTGGTTGTACTACTGTTGTGTTGTATTTGTGCACTCGCTGCCAGCAGTAAACTTTTTATGACGCGTAAACGTTTTTAGGAATTTTTATCCACTGTTTACTTTAATTTTATTCCCAGTAGAAAACGCTAAAAATTATTGATTGTAAAAACAAACAAACAACAAATAGTTGTTTTAAATTTATTTTAACAATAAACTTGAATAGAAAAAAATGTACTTGACAACTTGTGGTGGTGTGTGCCACGTGGTGGGTGATGGATGAGATAGTGAAAAAAAATACATACATCACGCACAAGAACCACAACAAACATTTACCAGACCTCACCTGGGAAGGGATGTTGTCAGATCATCATGTCATTATTGACAAACTTTTTTTTTAAACTATTCTATGCATGGTGCAAGGCTACCTACGAAACAATCTTGTGTTGAAATAAATGGAAGGAATCAACAAATTAGGAACGAAAAGTTGTTTTTACTTGAATTTCAATATTGGATCTGCTGACAGTCGTCAGCATAGTCACGCGACGTAGCAAATATATCACCTGATTATTATTCTTAATTAAATTTAAAATCTGAAATGTTCTAACTTCTTATTACAAAGTTTTCAATTATTTTTCACTCTATTTGGTTTTCTTTTAAACACTTTCCCTGTCACTCAGTGAGATGTGAGTGAGTGAATGAATGACTCACATGAACAACAACAAACACGATTTCAAAACAATCGTTAAGAAATCGCAAAAACATTTTTTCTTAAAAACATTATGTAGAATAAGTTTTGATTTTAATCATTTTAAGCCAAAATCATTTGGAGTAAATAATAAAACATATTTATTTTTGACAAATTATTATCAAAATTAAATGAACATTAAAGGACGAAATAAACCTCTTGTTTTTCAATTAAAAACATTTAAATGTAAAAAAAATTAGGAAATCAAAATATTTAGGCTTAAAAGAAATAAAAAGTTCTAAGATTTTAGAAACTTTTTTTTTACAATAATAAAGTAGAGATATTTAGCAAAATGCAAATTATTAACTTACAAGTTCCGGAAAATTATTTTTAAAAAATCAACTCAATTCAAAATGATTTCAAATAAATCACGTGATTTTAATTTGAAAAAACTAACGAAGAAGGAGTTATCGATCTATGGGTTTATTCAATTTTTAATACAAATTCAATTCATGAAATAATTTCTATCATTATTTAAAAAGAAACCATTAAAACTCACAATCATAATATTTTTTAATCCAAAATAATAACTTCAGTAAAATAAATATTATTTTTAGTTCTTAAAGGAGGAAAAAAGTTTTTAAGTCTGCTTCTTGCTCCTCTGAGCTCATTTTTTTAAAACTGATAACTATTTTTATTTTATACTAATCAAAATTTTCACTAAAAAAAAACAGAAAGAAACGTATTTTTAATCTAAAATTGAACCAAATTATTTTATTATTGTAGATAACGTTCGTAATCACCTTTTTTATTTTTTTAATTTTTACCTCCGCCAACTATGTCATGGTGTTTATTTTTATAATTAGTTTAACCAATTTTTAGTTATTTAGATCCTTTTCCATTTCTTTAATTTTGTAATAAATACATACATGTCTTTAAATCCCTTTATTATTTTTTTTTTCAGAGTTAATAATTATTCTCTTCTTTATGAAATAGGATAGAAAAAATAATCTTCAAGCGCCTTTTTTTAAGAAAAACTATTATGAGGCCAATTCAAAGAAATTTTAATTCAAACATTTCTATAAGAATTTTTTCATAATTTTTAAATTAGTCCCTTACATATAAAGATGAATCATTTAAACTACTTGAAAATCATGAAAAAATAATCCTAACCATTTAAGGTGTTAATTTTTTAATTTTTTTTTACACATTAAAGAACTTTAAAGTAGTTTTTAAAAGACAAAAATATATTCTCCTAAATTGATATTTAAAAGATTCTTTTTATATGAGTGCAAAAGGATTTGCTTTCTATAAGAATTTGAAGACAAAAATTTTTAATTTAGAATAATCTACTCTACTACTTCTGCCTGTTCTAACCTCATACTCATCGCTCTTTTCTGTCATTACGTTTTGGAGATTTCTTCTGAGTGCAATTGCAATTCATTGATTGGTTAAAAGTTTTTCCAAGAATAATGTAGAAGAGTAACAGAGATGGAAATGGAACCATTATATATTGTTGCTAATAATAAGAAATACAGCAAATGCAAATATTAATTGGTTTTTGGTGTGACTGTAAAGAGAGAGAGAGAGAGAAAGAAACGTAAAGCAACATTTCTTATATGTCTTCCTAAAAGTGCAGTTTTTTAGTGCTATTGAATTCACTAAGTAAATGACATTGATGTCAGGTAAACATTTTCTAATTTGAGCCATTTAATGCTGCCAGGAATTAGAGAATGGTAATGAAAGAGATGTGAATGACAACAATCATATTCAGAGCAGAAGCACCCATATACACAACCATTCAATAGGAAAATAAAGTGTGCTTAAACTCATCCATGCTAAGTCAAGAATGAAAGCAACTATACAGAAGCCAGTCTGTCAGTAACAGATTTTTCTTCCTTATGCATGCCAACAGGTTTTACAACATTCAAATCTTCTATGGGCTTTGATGGTTAAACCAGGTCAATGCATGCTTTTTTGCCTCAAACTCACTTCACCCCACAATGGAGGTTCTAGTTTTTCGCACTTGTTGGACCAAAAAGATATCTAAACCGATTGGATTGGATGGTTTATTTAACCAGCATATCAACCCTCATGGGTCATTTAATGCTGAATAGGTTTGTTTTTTTTTGTTGTTTTTTTTTTGGTTTTAGATTTTGCTATATAATGTTGTTTCTCTTAGGAATTCTAAGATATTGATTGGGTCTACTTTGTGGAAAAGGTCTTTTAGATTGTTTTCATGGTAGTATTTCTTTCGTATTTGTTGGAGGTCTATG
>JAUZSX010287923.1:0-14567 GCA_034780655.1 Idiosepius hallami
AACATATTGGACTATTATTGAACTGTTTTAATTGTATGTAACTTTACGTCTGTTTTCGTTTTAATATATGTTTTTATTGTTAACCAACAAGGAGTTGCAGATTCATTTATTTACGTGTACGTTTGGGCCAAGCCGGCCGCATGTGTTTGTTATTGTTCTTCTACAAGATAAGAGGAATGACTTATTTCCCAAAACTTATACTTCTCTAATTGGCCAAAAATACTGGCTTGGCTTAAAAAAATAAGTCCTCAGATTTTGTGCAAAAATTGGCTCAGGATTTTAATTTCTGTGAATCAAATTTTGAGCCAATTATGGATTAGAGAAATTTGTTAGTTTGTTTTGTATTCAACGGCATATCAGCCTTTTTATCAACGTCATTTTAATGCCGAGAACATTTACTTATGATAAACGTTATTTTTATGCACGCATAGTTTTTTTTAATAACACAAGTTGCACTATTTAATCCATAGCTGGAGACAAGATGAAGATTCATAACTTGATGATGATGATTCGTTTATTTTGTATTTAACGGCATATCAACCCTTTTAGGTTATTTTTATGCCTTGAACAATTACTTTTTATATCATTTTATACACATACAATTTTTTTTTAATAACACAAGTTGCCCTATTTAATCCATAGCTAGAGGGAAGATGGGGATTCATACCTTTCCCAAGGGTATCAGTCAACATGTTAACTTAGAAGGAATAACTTAGATTCGAACCCACGTACTACGGTTCCAAAGTCCGATTGCCTATCCACTGGGCCACATCAACGGCCCAGTAGAAAAGTCAATATTCCGAAGAGTAGGATTTTGTACAAGTGAAATAACATAAAAATGTTTCATTAAATCATTTACTCTTGGTCACAAATTGGGTCTTGTCTTCATTTTTGTAATTTAGGCACAACAACACACGTCATAGTTCTCTTCTTCGTCACAGTTCTTTTCGGCTTTAACAAATATTTACTCAATTCCCAGAAGAGCTACACATTGTATAATGAAAGATTTTTTTTTCTTTCTTTTTTTTTTCTCTTCATTTTATGTTTTAATTCCCCCCCTCCAATTTTCACTTTACTCTCTTTTTTTCTTTTTCATCTTTTGGTTGTACAACACTTCCCCACCCCCAACGAATTAGAAGAATATAAGCATATACCTACTCGGTCAAGCATCAAATCAAGTTAGGCACAAGGCCAGTTTATGTTCTCATATATCCCTGGTTTTTTGTACTCTGTGTTGCCTTTCTTTTTCAGAATTAAATTTTGAGTTAAAGGGTCTTATTCACCAGGATATTTGGAATTAGTGTTATCCTAACACCTAGATGAGTTACTCTTCCAAGTTAACAAGCCTCATTGCAATTGAAACACTCTCATTTTAAAGTGATTTTTCCAATTGGCGACTAAAAATAATAAAACACTTATCTTTTGGCAACTGTTTTTTTTTTGCCGACTATGTTCGAAATACTGAATGAAAAAATGTCTTTTCAATCAATTTTTTGAAATTAAACGAACAATTATTTAAACAATAAAAGGTTTAATAGAATAGAAAATAGAATAATATACGATTTTTTAAGAATAAGGCTGTTTAAAATATATCTAAAGAAATTCAACAAATTTTTATGCAGAAGAAAATAGTATTTAAAAGTGAAATGGATTATACTTTCTTAAACAGTACCTAAGTTTTGAATGATTGGTTTATTCATAACAGAGTGAAATAACATTTGGCTTGTAAAGTTTCTATTCAGTAACAAGATGAAAGCATTTTCTTGTCAAAAGTCAACTAGGATTAAATTTGTCTAAGGGCCCTCCTTACAATGTGTAAAAAAATAACAAAATAAATTCTATCATTGATTAGTTAAATTGTATGTTTATGATATTAAAATTCTTTTTAGATAAATTATCTTGGAGAAATCGATAAAAAAAATTATTAATTCATTGGAACTAAAAATTGTCTATCTTTCTTAAAAGTGCTAATGCTTCTGCTTTTAAAAGATTAAATCAAATCAGATGTTGAAACAAAATGCTTCATAAAAATTGCAGCAGAACCAACGAAGAAGATATCGATTTTTTTTGTGAGAAAGAAATTTAAAAAGAAGAAAAAAAGCTACTGAATAAAAGTGGAAAAATAACACAAACACTTAAGTCAAACAATCCACAAGGAGTTACCTCCCTTAGATCAAATTTCTTTACAGGAACACACACACACACATCACCAATGTAATTTATAGAAGTCCATTATTAGTCAAATATATTAGTAGTTTTTTTCTTAATAAAATAATAATATTCATAATAATAAAAACAAGCTTTTTTGAAAATTTTATTTCTAAGAAATCGACTGCTTCTTGATCATTTTAGACATAATTGAATTCCTCATCAGAAATTAGACTTATCAGAGAAATTTATTTACACCAAATAATCAGATGATAACATTAAGCCTCTCTCTATGAAGGGTAAGAGCCAGAAAAAAAATCCAAAAATTTTGGGCTTATCAAAAACCCAACAAATAAAAATAACCAATAAATGATTTCATTGTTTGCAGACAACTCAGTAAGTTTTTATGAATGAAAATTATAATTTTGTACTTACAGAAAGACAAAATGATATAATCTGCCACTTTTTAATATTGATACTATCTAATACATCTAAGTTATAAAACTAAGCTCATTAGCTTATGTGTAATATGCATTTATATACTTTGCTAGCACTTAAAATAAATAGTCTACAAATAAATTGGTTTTAGATAATTTATACAAAACAAAAGATCGAACATTATGTTACAAGAAACATCAAACAAAGAAAACTATTTAGCATTTTTTCTACTGATTTAATAATTTACATTGATTACACCAATATTAGTTTTTGTTGAGAACTATCAGTTTTAGCTAGTGTTCAAAACAAAACTATTTTTTTCTACAGCTTTAACAATAGATAGATTACACCAATTTTAGCTAGTGTTCGAAAAAGCATATCAAACGCATATTATAAGTCAACAAAAAAACTCTAATGTTTGAGAATAGAAAAGTTGCCAAATATTTAAACATGAAATACAAGAGTTGTTTCCCCTTAAATAATTAAAAAAAAAATTATTTTAAACATATTTTTGACGTTTGTTTTTTCGATATTTTTCTATTGAAATTAATTATATTGGTTAGTTGGTTGGTTTTGTTTTATGGCATATCAACTCTGATTTTTAAACAAGGCATAAACTATAAGGTTTGACATTTGAATTGGACATGACAAATGAAACAGAGGAGGAAAGTCCACTTGGGGCAGTGAATAGGCAGCCAGTCTTTGGAATCGTATCCCAATCATTCCCTTCATGTTTGAACTTAAATACTCTTGGGAAAGATATGAATCTGAACATTCCCTCCAGCTACGGGTTAAACAGAGCATAGGGTGTTATTCAAAAACCTACGCGTGGCAAAAGAATGTTTGGTATTCATCTATATCTGTACCCTTGGGTGTTGATATTTATAATATAAATATGTGAATATGTTTAGCTACTTTTATATATTGGTGTAAAAAGAGAGAATTACCGAATGCTTGTCAAAAATGATTGTTCTTAGCATTAAATGATTTAAAACTGTTGATATGATATTTACTTGGTTGAACAACAACCCAAGATGGGCACAAGGCCATTTTTTCGTGCTCTATATACCTAGGCTTTTTGCATTCATTGTTGCCGTTCACTTAGATAAAATGCTCTACCGTGTTAATGAGTCCCATCTGGTCCAGGCACCTACAGGTAAATACAATGGTTTTGACTGGGATTTGAAATTGTGTAATACGATTCCAGAGTCCAAGCCTATTGTTGATATGTCGTTAAACAAAACAAACAAAAAATGTACCGAAGTTCTAAATTAAAAATCCTCCACTAGAATTACTGGTGCTTTTTACAATTAATTACAGGTGTTTTTACAATTAATTACAGTTTTTTTTACAATTAATTGAAGTCTAAATTAAAAATCCTCAACTAGAATTACAGGTGCTTTTTACAATTAATAACAGGTGTTTTTACAATTAATTACAGTTTTTTTACAATTAATTGAAGTCTAAATCAAAAATCCTCCACTAGAATTACAGGTGCTTTTTACAATTAATTACAGTTTTTTTTACAATTAATTGAAGTCTAAATTAAAAATCCTCCACTAGAATTACAGGTGCTTTTTACAATTATTCACAGGTGTTTTTATTATTAATTACAGATTTTTTTATAAATAAATGCAGGTGTTTTTTTACAATTAGATATAGGTTTTGTTAACTCACCTGAAAGATTTCTGATTGTAAAATCCATGATTGTGAAATGGTTATGTCCAAGCAATGCTTGGATATTCCCATAATGAACAATTAAAGATTCCATGAAAAATCTTTGGTAAGAATTGAAGTAGAATCTCAACCTTTCTAAGAAGAGAAAGAATGGAGAAAACTACAACCGCAGGCATTTATTTAAAGCTTGGCATCCACATTAAAAATGGCCTTATGCCAAACTTGGTTGGTGCTGCTCACCAAGTATATATATTGTCATCCACGACAATTAATGAATAAAGATTGAATTGCGATTGGTTTCTGTTGGGCTGATCTTTTAGTTTGAATAACACACACAATGTGTGTGTATGAGTCCCTCTGTAAAATTATTTCTGGAAAGTCTATCAGAGTGAAGATTCCTCTATGGTGATGAGCAGCAAGAGTAGACCAGTAGAAGCCTGGGATATGGAATCATATTACACAACTTCAAATCCCAGTCAAAACCATCACATTCACTTTCTGCTGCCTCGGGCAGATGAGGCTAGTTACCTTGGAAGAATAACTCATCTAGGTGAAGGATAACAAGGATTCCAAAAACCTTGTTAGATGAAACCGGTCAACTTAAGGTGTAAGGATATACTAATTCCAAAAACTTGGGTGGATGAAAATCGTCAACTTGATGAGAGTAACTCATCTAGGTGAAGGGTAACTCTTATTTCAAAAGCCCAGGGATACAATAAGTAGGTAAAATTGGACTTTTGCCTAACTTGAATTTGTGCTCAACCAAGTAGATATATCCTGTATGGTCGTAATATCATAATCGTATTATGTGAGATCAATTCCAAGTCAGAACCATTAAATTCACCTTTAGCTTCCTCAGGCATATGGAGCTTGTTAACAGGGAGAGCAACTCATTTAGATGAAGGGCAATAATGAATTTAAAAAAAACAAGGTATATAGAGCTTGTAAAAATGTCCCTGTGCTTAACTTGGTTTGGTGCTCACACAAGTAAATATAATCTCCTCAATGGTTGCGAGAAATTCTTTGTTTTTCTCTTAGGGAATCTCCATTTATGTTCATTAAGAATCTTTCAAAATTAAATTATGAAACTGGTTTTAAACTTGGAATCAAAAAAGTTGAAACTCAATCTGATTGGAAATTTTCTTTTTTTTTAAATAAAATTTTTTTCATAAAGGCTTAAATGATGCAGGTTTTGTTATTTTTTTTTTTTTTTGTTATATTTCGTGGTATCACCCCATCCTCAAACACCCCACCACGCTATTCCTTCAATGCCTATGTTTAATTCTGTTGTTTCTTTTTTCTAGGATTTTTATTTTTGATTTTCTTTTCAGATTCTTATTTGTATATTCAACATTAAATAACCATAAATGGTTGATAGGTCATGAAACCCTAGAAAAACAACCAATTCAATATTTAAAGATATATAATTGTCAAGTGGACATTACTAAAGTTTTTGGTCTGTGAAAAAGTCTTGTTTAAAACCAGATCAGATAATCTAAAAGTATTATATTAGACAAGCTAAAAGTAAAAATCTTATAAAAGACTATCTGAAAGGGTTTTTTTTTACACTGGCCTTTGTCTGTAGAAGCATGTATGAATGACAACAAAGCTGGCTCCAGTCAGTCATTTAAACCAATGTGTCATTTGAAGTATTCTAGGATTTCACTGCTTACAAACAGAGAGAAAGAAAGAAAGAAAGAAAGAAAGAAAGAGAGAAAAAAGAGAGAGAAAAAAGAAAGAGAGAGAGAGAGAAAAAAAAAAGAAAGAGAGAGAGAGAGAAAAAAAAAGAAAGAGACAGAGAGAGAGAGAAAGAAAGAGAGAGAGAGAGAGGAGGGAGAACAGAAAAAAAATAAACAAAGAAAGCTATAAAGTATTCGAAGGAAAAAGAATGGAAGACAAGTGCTAACCGGAAAGAGCCTTTAAAAAAAAAACCTTGCTTCTTGAACGAGATTTGAGAAAGAGAAAAAGAAGTCCAATATTTGGTTTTAGTCAGTGAATAAAAAACGAATAGAGTCTTAAGGACTGTCAGTCAATTAGTCATTAGGATTCTAAAGTCTGACTTAGAAGAGTTATCAAAATTTAAGTGTTCTTCTGGATGTTTTATAAATAAAAACAATGGCCTTTTCTTTTCTTTTTTCAAGAACAGCCATTCATCAAATATTGAGTTGAGGAGGAGGAAGAAGAGGAGCATCAAGTGGTCTTTGCCTCACTTAAATGTTTCCAGATGTAAATTAATACAACAAACAGTGTCAGGTCAAATTGTCCATTTGCAAAAAGGTCCAATTTGCCATATGACCCATTCCAATTTCAGATCAAATTGTCGATTTGCAAAAAGGTCCAATTTGCCATATGACCCATTCCAATAATATCTATTTTTTATAATGTCTACAAAAGATTATCCAATTATACAAAAATTATCCACTGGTGAAAAAAGCCCAATTTTTTTTTTTTCATCAAATTAATCAATTAATTAAATAGATAGATGATTATTTTTTTTTTCACAAGGTTTAGGGTTCGGCAATTTATTTTTTAGGTAGCAAGGTTTTTTCTGTGGGTATTAAAAAAAATGGGTGTAATTGTTAAAGGGCAAAATTGGAATGGGCGATATGGCAAATTAGACCTTTTTGCAAATGGGCATTTTTTTACTTGCCACCTAACAAACATGTTTAGTAGCAACTGAGGTAACCATCCATAGCACATAATATAACTAGGGATTTGACAATATGGTTTTATTATGAAATATTTGAGTCACAGCACCAGTTATTAGGGCTATGACAAGAATATTCTTTAATAAAAGCATATTTTCATAGCTCTGTTAACAACTATAGAATTAAAAGAAATGGTAAAATCCCAAAATAGTCAAGTTATGACAAGAATATTCTTTAATAAAAAAATATTTTCACAGCTCTAATCATAACTAACACCTATCAAACTGCAATATTCATATTAAAATCTCAAAGAAAAAAAATGAAAAGAAAATGGAATAAAAATAAAAAATAAAATAAATTGCAGTCCCTCAGTTCCCGAACTTAATCCATTTAAGAACCAAGTTCAAAAAGCAATTTGTTCAAAATCCTAATCCCTTTAATCCATAATCTATTATTGCATATTTTACACATTTTAATCTCTTGCAAACAGAATAAAACCAAAATTTTGTTTAAAAACTGATGCAAAAAATTCTTGTTTTTTTGGTTTGAAAACCAAGATTCCATTCTAATAATAATAAATGAGACAGACTAAAGGAGTTACATTAGACCTGAATTAGCTTGGCTAACTGTTTTGTATAAGAATGACTAAAGGTCTCGTATATGACCAGCTTCATGTCTTGTATATGACCAGCTAAATGTTTCTTATAAAACCAGCTAAATTTTTTGCATTAGCCCATCTGTCTTGCTTTAGACTAGCCTAATATTTTCTTATAAAGAAGAATATTTTCTATTTGTTAATTTCAGCAGAAATAGAATACAAGAATTGGCCTTGTAAGCCCTCAGATTCGGAATATATTTTATTATTTTTACTGCTTTGTGTAACAATTTTGCAAAGCCATAATGTCAATTAAAACCCTTTCTAAACAACAAGTAGAAGCAATTTTAAAAAAGTTGTTTTGATCAGATAAAATTTGGCAGCCAATGTCAAAAAAAAAATGTCTTAGACATTTTAAGTGGTCAGTGTTTGTCAATAAGATACAATTAGGAATTTCAAGAAAGCTTTTTGCATAAAGGATTCTTCTTAACTTGTGGCAAATGATTTGCTTTGTTTAACGACCTATCAACCATTCTTGGTGATTTAAGGTTGCTTTGTTACTGCTATTCTATGGAATATAACTACTAGAAAATCATTTTTTTTACTATTGAATCTCTTTGGCTGCATACATAACACAATAATATTACTAGAGTTTAATATTATTAACAGCTTTATCATCAAGGTAGGAAAAATTTGTCCAAGTAATAATGGAGACTGGCTATGTATTTACAGACTTTTTATCACCTATCTATTTACCACGGAAATATAATCATTAGACTTTTAATAAAGAATGTCACAGAAATATAATCATTAGACTTTTAATCATGTGTTTTTTCATCACGTGAACACTTAATCACCCTGACATAGAGAACTTTAATCACCCAAAATAAAAAAATTATATTTTGTTATGTAATAATGTTATTTATGTAATTATGTTTTTATTACATCAATTTTTTAGGACCTTTCAAAATTTTGGGGTTATTTTCAAAAATGGGTATATGCATATTATGAAGAATCATCATCGTAGAGGATTAAAAAAAATGGACAAATAATATGATGAAAAAACATATTTTTTGGGGGAAACCATATTTGGTATAGCATCGTTCAAACGCTTAAAAAATCTCAGTGATTAAGCATTCACATGATTAAATATCAAGTGATGAAAAGTCTGTAAACCGTATTTCATTGCTGATTGGGTACAGAATACCAAATGCAGATTGACTTAACATATTTTTAATTGATTGAGTACCAACCAAGTTAGGTACAAGGCCATTTTTACCTGCTCATTATGTCTAAATATATAGATTGTCTTAGCTGATTTCCCCCCATCCAATGACTGATATTCTGGTATAGTTTAAAATCATTAAAAAAAATGTTTTAAATGAAAAAAAAAAAAAAATTTCTTTTCTAGAAAAAAGTCAAAAATAAATTCATGAGTTGATTCTTTAAATTTAGTTTCAGACAAAGACTCTTTAACCTTTGGACGTTGCAGAGCTGATATATCAGCCTTAGTGGCCCAAGGTAAAAAAAACTCACTGATGTTTCACCCTAATATGGTCCTCTAAAAAAAAAAAAAAACGGCGTCAAGTAACTAGTTGGTAATTTTACTAAGTCAAGTTCAAAAAAGTATGAATTTTAGTTAAAAAATAAATGAAAAAAAACTTTTATTTTCCCAGTATTTCTCATTATAGAGCAGTATTAGCCTTTTATGGGCTTTGCAAACTTAAATGCTACCTAATTGGATTTTTGGGTTTTTTTAACTTTAGGTCGCTGATGCTATAAAGATTTACAACAAATTTGTATCAAGAATATTGCGTGCATAGTAAGAAGTTTCATTTACTAAAAATCAGTAACAAAAGTTATGCCCCTTGGATCAAGAAAACGGATTTTTAAACGCGTTTTTAATAGTTGGTAGTAGAATTAATGACACTTAATGCAGCAAATTATCACCTATTAATTCCCCATTTCTTTTTTTATCATCCTCATAATTATTTCCTTTAAGACAATAAAATATATTATCTGGGAAATTCCCCAGCTAAATGTGGGTGGCTCTAATTATCTATCTTTATTTTTTTTTTTGTTTCTAAGAATAACATTTTTATTCTTTATTACTCCATTATAAATCGACTCCTATGAATTCTTCTTTACACCATCCTCATCAAGTAAACCTCCTTCCACACGTGGGCAGCGACGGTGGAGCATTGGTAAAAGCTCGGGCTCTGGAATCGTATTACGAGAGTTCAAATCCCATTCAATTACTTTCATTATAGCAGCCTCGGGCAGATGGGGCTCTTTAACTCAGGAGAGCAGCTCATCTAGGTGAAGGGTAACACCGAATTCAAAAAGCCCGAGTAAAAGTATGTAAAAATGGCCTTGTGCCAAACTTATGTTGGTGCTCACCAAGTAAATATAATACCCCCTCCACACGCTGGTTATAACTTTCAATTTTCTTCCACTTCATAAACGTTTTTACTACCTTAAATTTATTAACATATTAAAGTATTCCCAGACTTTGTCAGGGGACTTGCCACTAAAGTAATTAAGAAACTACTAAATTCTGACCAGGCTCGACAGTGCTTAACTTCAGTAATCTGATGGGAACCAGTGTCTCCAACATAACTCAGAATATATTTATGTCAGTGATTTATCAATTTTTCTTTTACATACAAGAAAAATAGGTTAATGGTGTATAAGAGATAGAATAATAATTTTTAGCATTTTTCAATAAATAATAGATAATAGTTCTTCTGGAGCATCATAAGGTTATTAATGTAAAGGTATAAGGCAGTATGATGCATTGCTTATAATGTTTGGTAATACTTCGGAATCAAAGTTCCATTTACAAAAATATAGCGGCTCTCTCCGTGCTTATCTGTTGTGGTTCTTTGGTTCTTATGCTGTCTAGTATCTGATTAAATTCCGGTCAAAGTTGACCCAGAGTTGACGGGAATTTAATTGGACACTAGACAGCATAAGAACCACTACAGACAGCCACAGAGAGAGTTGCAGTTCTAAAAAAAGAAATTTGATTCCTAAATAAGACCAAACATTATAAACAACACATAAAACCGCCTTAAAACCTTATGCCTCTACATTTTTCAATTATGTTTAGCATCAGACCTCTCAGCCCTTCCTTAGTGATATTTTTGTTATAGTACCCAGTAAGGCTGGTACTCATTTATACATCTGGTGAGAATAAGTAAATATTCACTGAAAGCAAAACAAATGAGCAAAAAGAAAAAAAAAAGGAAAATAAAAGTGGAATCTCAGAAATCCATTGTAAAGAGTCTAATGTTTGTACAGTCTATATAGAGTCAAAACCTTTTGTTTGTATCTTTTCATCGACCAGATGAGGCTAGAACAGAGGTGTGCAACCTTTTTCATTGGAGGGCCATTTTCATTCCTTTAAACAATCAGCAAGGGCCAGTAAACTATTAAAATGCTTAATATCATAAGATTTTGATAATTAATGGGATCAGGGCCGTGCTTAAGGCCCCTGCAAATCCTGCACTTGCAGGGGGGCCGCAAGGCTCCTTGGCTTCACAGATATTAATCCAAAAAATTACAAAAATGATTAATTGTTAGGATTAATTAGAAAATAATCATTATCACACTCCATCTTTCTTTCTGCCTATCTCTCTCTATATATATATTTGTATATGTAAGTATATTTGTATATATAGTCGAAAGCCCCAGTATGTTGAAAGGAAGGTAACTTGCTTTTTTAAGCTAAAGGGGCTGCAAGGCGCATTCTGTGACGGGGCTGCTAAGTCTCTAAGCACAGCACTGAATGGGATAATTGATACTGTTTAATAATTAATGGTATGTTTGATACTGTTTGTATTTGCATATTTTATCAATGTCTGCTTCGACTGATGCGCTAGTAACTTGAAACTGTCTAGTCAGGTGCTTATTTTTGAGATTTTTTGCACAGTTTCATTAAGTTCATGGTAAAAAAGATAATCGTCCTGAGGGCCACAACAAGTGCCCTTTGGGGCTGGATTGTGGCTCATGGGCCATGGGTTGCACATGTCTGGTCTAGAAGAACAATCACCTGGTTTATAGTGGTGCACCCATTTCTTTTTGCGTTTTTTTTTTAATGAAATTTCTCAAAAAAAAAATAAAAACATCTTCAAATGAATTTGGCTGTCAAGAAATCCAGATTTAAAAGTTTATGGTACTATATAATAGGCTTCTTTAACTACCTTAAAGAAAACCATAGAAATGCTTTCTGATATAACAGGCTTCCTTAATTACCTTCCTGTAAGTTTTCACCCCCCCATTGGGAAAAGCTGGGCAATAATTCAAGTTTATAATAAATCCAGTGACATAGCAACAGTTTTTGCAGCCTGGGGAAGGGGCAGTCATAAGATTTACATAACTCTGACCATTGATAATCATTTAACATTTAAAATCCCCAAAAGTTCTAAAAATATTTATTTTTATTGAACTACAATCAAGGATCTAATTATATTCAACTTAAAATACTTATTTTCATTGGACTAATGACAGGTTTAAAAAAAAATATCTTTATAAAACACTTCAACAATAAAAACTCATTTTGGTTATAAAATTTTTGATTTTTTGTTAGATTTTGATTTTTAAAAATCTATTTTTTCATCTCCCTCAAAATGCAGCGGACCCCTTGGCATGTGCCGACTGGCCCACCACAGTAAAAATCTAAATTTCAAAAAAAATTTAAATTTCAAGAAAAGAAACCACAAAAGCTCTTCATGGCGTAGAGTCATTCATTCATAGTGTATCGCACAGTGATGTGCGTTGTGTAACAATTGATTTCCTCGAAAGGAGTAGCAGGGGCACCACGTGCAGGTTTGTCATTTGCCCTGGTACAGTACCTGGTATACTTAAATGGTAACCCATCTAACTACTGACCAGGCTCGACGTTGCTTAACTTCGGTGATCTGACGGGAACCGCTGTATCCAACGCGAATTGACCATATACTAATACAGTACCTGGTATTCTTAAATGGTAACCCATCTAACTACTGACCAGGCTCGACGTTGCTTAACTTCGGTGATCTGACGGGAACCGGTGTATCCAACGCGAATTGACCATATTGATACAGTACCTGGTATACTTAAATAGTCACCCATCCAACTACTGACCAGGCTTAACGTTGCTTAACTTCGGTGATCTGACGGAAACCGGTGTATCCAACGCGAATTAACCATATTGATACAGTACCTGGTATTCTTAAATGGTCACCCATACAACTGACCAGGCTCGACGTTGCTTAACTTCGGTGATCTGAGGGGAACCAGTGTATCCAACGATAATCGACCATATTGATACAGTACCTGGTATACTTAAATGGTCACCCATCCAACTACTGACCAGGCTCGACGTTGCTTAACTTCGGTGATCTAACAGGAACCGGTGTATCCAACTCGAATTGACGGTACTGCAGTATCGATTGCTGATGACCTTTGACACTGACGGAAACTTTCATTAGCAACAGTTCGTCACAGAAAAACAAAAAAATCGATTTTTTGAAATTTGGTTGTCATAGATACAGACTGAGAAGGAAATCTCACGCGAATCACAATCATCACGAGAATAATCAAGACGCCGAGATTAAAAACTGTGTCGTCGACATCTTACTAGTTGTTCAGGTTTGAACGAAATTTAAGACTTAGGAAAAAGAATTATAATAAATACAGGGTGTACAAAAAGTTGTTGTGCAGTAGAAAAATGATGTCTTAATGCCAATTAGAGGCATTTTAAGAAATTTTCTTTAAGATATACTATTCACTGTGTTTATATGTATATATATATATATATATATATGTATATATATATATATATATAATATATATATATATATATTGTATATATATACATATATATTTTTCTTTAATTCATGTCGGCCACTTTTGTTAAGGTTCGGGAATAGACGGGTTGATTCCGAACGTGACGTCACTGATATTTTTAAAAGAGAAAATGCCACGTTGAATATCGTGAGTCAACGAAGCAACTAAATAAAAAATGGTCATCCCTTGTTTATTCTCTTTAGGAAATTGAAATTTCAGCCTCAACAGTGTTTTTGTGGAAAAAGTAAGACGTTCCTCCTGTTAAAATAGCCATACAAGCATTTTTTATTTGATATAATTGTCTTTCATTTCCAAGAAACAAACAAAACGGAATACCCGAATATATACTAGTCTACGAATATGTTTGGTTAAGATGTAATGAAATAAAATTTGGAGGAGATGAATCGGTGAATGTCGGACACTTTCGTCAATGTTCGGGAATGGTCGGATTGATCCCTAGTGTGACGTCACCGACACTCTAAAGAGAAATGCCACGTAAAACACAGGAGGTAGTCTGCAATCGATTGCAGAACAAGGATATCATGATATAAGGGCTGGAGGAGATAAATCGGTGAATGTCGGCCACTTTCGTCAATGTTCGGGAATGGTCGGCTTGATTCCGAACTTGACGTCATCGTTACCTTAAAGGGAAATGTCACGTTGAGTTCGAGAGAATCCAGAATCTAACTGAATGAAGAATGCAATAAAATAAAGGATGAAAGAGTTGAATGGATGGGTGTCAGTAAATTTCGTCAACGTTCGGGAATTGTCGGATTGATTCCGAACGTGACGTCACCGGCGCTCTAAATAGAAATGCCACTTGGAATTTTGAGAGAGCCTTCAATATAACTGAATATGGATGTAAAGATAAGAGAAATGAAGGAGATGAATCGGCAATTGTCGGTCGGTTTCGTCAACGCGACGTCACCGACACTATGAAAGAGAAAATGCCACGTAAAATAGCGGGAGTCACGTAGCAACTAAATAAAGAATAGTCGATTTAAAATCATCGTCTTTGTTTTCTTTAAGAAATTGGGTTTTCGCCTCGACGAGTGGAACAAAGTTGAAAAAATAGAAGGCCCCTCCAGTAAACAGATAAGTTGAGAAAGTAAGAGACTCCTGTTAAAACAGCAATACCAGCATTTTTATTTGATACTAGAAATTTAGCCCGGCTTCGCTCGGCCGCCCGTTTTTTCGATTTCAAAGGGCCAAATTTTCGGCCCCACTTT
>JAUZSX010287944.1:0-14560 GCA_034780655.1 Idiosepius hallami
CATATATGTATGTATATATGGTCCTTTGAATCTCAGTCAAAACCATTGTATTTGCGTTTAGCTGCCTCGGGCTGATGTGGCTCGTTAACTCAGAAGGATAACTCGTCTACGTGAAAGGCATGCAACAATGATTAAATGCCCAGGGAAACAAAACCCCAACATATCTGCCTTTCTGGGGGCCTTGTTACGTGTGTGTTTGCAAAAAGGTACAATTTGCGATAAGACTATCAACAATAAAGTCCAATTTTTTTAAATGTCCATGAAAGATTGTCCAATTATGCAAAATCGTCTATTGGCAAAAAAAGAGCTTAATTTTTTTTATTTATCAATTAATCAATTAATTTGATAGATGATTATTTTGTTTTTAAGATAGGTTAGGGTTAGGCAATTTATTTTTTGAGTAGCGATGTTTTTGTTTGGACGTTTTTTTGGCCTTTTCTGTGGAGATTAAAAAAATTGGACATTATTGGCGATATGTCAAATTGGACCTTTTTGCAAATGGGCGTTTTGACTGACCACACACACCACACCTGTCCACACACCTTAAATATACACGCAAAATGAATGAATAAGACGTTGGAAACATTAAAAATCATAAATCTTTTTTATTTCAACTTTTATATTCAATTTCTCTTTGAAGTAGGACGGCTAATTTATAACAGTAAACATAAAATTTCATTTTTTATAGATTTTTCATTCTTTTTTTTCCGATACAGAAACAAAGATTTGAAACAGAGAAAAAAATCAACAAAATAACAAAGAAATAAAAAAAAAAAAAAAAATATTTTGAAGAAAAAATCTTTTTAAAAAACCTTCAATTTTTAAAAACTTTTCGGCTCGACTTGATTTATATTTATTTCAAACTAGAAAAAACAGATTTTTTTTTCGTAGCCGAAAACTTTGACACTCTTTAACCCTTTCAACTCTAGAAGGCTGATATATTGGTCTTAGAATCCTAAAGTAAAAAAAAGAAAAGAAAAAAACACCGACATTTCGACCCTAATACTGCAAATAGATAAAAGTCTTTTAATGGTAAAAATTGTATTGATTAAATGTTTTATAATAAAATATATAGTTTATTTAAAAATGACCTGTAATTTTAGATTATTTGGGTGTTTGAATAAGACTACAAATATTCAGCTTAATTGTTTTAACATTTAAAGAACCGATATATAAGCCATGGCAACTTAAAGCAAAAGAACACACACACACAACGATATTTCAACCTTTATCTTCAGACCCTGACTTAGCAATATTACAAAGAACCGTTTTATTAAAAAAACATATTAGGGTTAAAATGTCAGTGTGCCTTTGGTTACTAAGGCCGATATATCGACCCCTTAGGGTCGAAAGGGTTAAAGGGACGATATATCAGCCTTAGCAACCCAATGCAAAAATATACATACTAATCTTTGGGCACTAGTACTCTTATAAAATGACTCTGAGTGACTAGTTAATAATTTTGCCAAGTCGGGTCCAAAGGTTAAATGAAACTTTTTGGACACCCTGTATTGGAAAATTTGTTGCTTTAAATGTATTAATCCATTGGGCCCTCGCGTATCAAAATTACCAGGTGGTCACTCAGACCAGTTTTATTAAAAGAACCTATCGGGGCCAAAATATTAATGTGTCTTCTATTGCCTTATGTCAACAGGGCCAATATATTGGCCCTTTAGGGTTCAGAGGATTAAAGTCTTTTTTAGGAATCAAAATAAAAAGAAGCAAACCCTTTTATATTTTTCATGGCTCGAATAACAATGGTAATAAGGATATTTAAATATGAGTCACTCCAGCCTCAACTAGTTAACAATAAAAAAAAAAGATGAGACAAATTCATGCAAGAGTATTTTATAATTGGATGGAGGATCTTTGTGGTTTAATACTCCACCATGAGCAGTTTTTTTTTTTTAATACAGCTTTTCTTTTCAATCTTGTTTTTATTTTTCAAAAAATTTAAAACAAGGGCAGACTGAGAGTTTTATGGACAGAAAACACAATAGGGCTACCCTCCATTTTTTTTACAGTTATATGCCAGATATAGAGGCTGTGCAGCAGGTGATCTGTGCATATTAGTTTAACTATGATCGGTAGTCAGCTCTGGTCATTAGACACAAATTATGATGTGCAGGCAAAGCAAAGTGACTAGAGTCAGAATGCGTGTATAACAAGGACATCCTTGATAATTTTATTGGCATCCAGGCAGGCCCCTTTGCAGTGCTGGGCCCTTGGACATAATCTGATTGACTAATGGTTCAGTCTGCCTCTGTTTTGAAAAGATGATTTAGGATTTAAAGACTTTATTAAGTGAAAAAAGAAAAAAAAATCAAATATTTTTTACTTCTAACAAAGACAGATACAGAGTGTCTCAAAATAAATAAAATTGCTGATAAATAAGTTGATTTTAATTTCTATATTTTTCAGATTTGATAGCAGTTATAAATAACAATAATTATTTTAAAACCTCATGGCTTGGAAATTAGAAAAAAAAAAGGGTTTTGCATCACAACTTATATCGAAACTAAATCTCATAAAACTGTTCAAATAAGCTTCCGCATTATTCAGGATAGTTGGAGAATAAATCATTTAATTCTAAAGAAATAAACCTTAAAATCTAGCTAAAAGCAACACATTTTCAGAACTCAATTGTTATTATGTCAGCTCAGAGAAAATATTAACATTTTAGTATATTTTATTTTGGAAATAAGTGATAACCAAATTAATAGGTTTCATTTATTTTGGAACACCTTGTATTTATTTCTAAAGAAATAAATATAAAAACCAAGCTAAAGGCACCAAAATTTCAGAACTCAATTGTTATTATGTCAGGTCATAAAAAATGTTAACATTTTCAGAGTATT
Source organism: Idiosepius hallami (assembly GCA_034780655.1). Classification (NCBI taxonomy): domain Eukaryota; kingdom Metazoa; phylum Mollusca; class Cephalopoda; family Idiosepiidae; genus Idiosepius; species Idiosepius hallami. The sequence goes on from JAUZSX010287944.1 coordinate 2,859, forward strand.
TTGTTTTAGAAATAAATGGTAATCAAATTAACGGGTTTCATTTATTTTGGGACACCCTGTATATTTAACAAATACATTTTGTAGTTGTTTGTTATGAACAAAAGAATATCCTTGAGGCAATGAATGTTTTGTGGCCCAAAAAAATCATTTTTTCAATCAGAATATTTTTGTGTTTTTATCAAACAATTTAATCATTTGAAGGCTTAAGAAATTGAATGAAAAAAACAAAACAAATTCGTTTTTATCACAGGATTATTTGAAATTGTACCATTTGTAAAGGTGCAGATCCGTACCTTGTAGAAGCTCACTTTTCTAATGTTGATTTTTTGGGGATATTCGGGTCTGCTTTCAACAAAATTGAAATTGTCACATATAGTTTTTATAGTGATCGACTTTTTTTATTTTTTCTTATTTTTAGTATCGGCCATGTTTTCTCTTTTTTGGGTTTTGTAAGCAAAATAAAAAATTGAAAGCAATTTATTAAAAGAAGATGAAAGAATAGCCCTAAACAAAATTATGAAACCTGCAAAAATTATGTGTAAAGTAAAAAAAATTTTAATTTCTTCCCCCCCCCCATTGTGTTTAATAAATTCATTTAAATAATTTCACAGTCAATTTTTATACTGCAAGTCAGCCTAAAAGTAAGTTTGTTTGGTTGTTTATTTGTGTTTTACAGCCTATCAACCTTTTTAGATCATTTTATGCCAAGTACAATCATTAGGATTCAAATTCTCGTACTACAATTTAGAAGTCAGACTGTCTACCCACTAGACTAAATTGAAAACCTGTAGATTAAAAAGTGAATTATCATAAAAAAATATTTGTCGAAAATTTTGAATGTAATATTTGCTCAAAGCAGACCCACATCCTCCTAAAAATCAACATTAGAAAGATGAGATTTTTTAGGGTGCAGCAGATCTGCTGCTCTTTCACCAATCATTTTCACAAAATTTAGTTTTACTTTGATTTTACACAATGATCTAAATTCTCTGCTTTAATTCCAAATGTAATTTAAAAAGAAAACAAAACAATAAAACAGTTTCATCATTATTAATGTGGGCAAATTAATAAAACAAATATACCAAAAAATGCTTTTCCCCTAATTTTCTGATAAAAAATTATTAAAGCAATTTGACCCCAACATTTTTTGGGGAGTGTAGAAATAGATAGAAGCTGCCAATGAAGTTGGTTTTTTGTTTGTTTTTTTTCTTTTTATTATTAGTTTTTTTCTTACCCAAATCTGGATGTTTTAGAATTTAGGTAAGAAAGAAAATTTCTGGCCTGATGACCGCGTAAGTGAGAAACTGGCAGTTTCCGACTCTTGTTGACTCCGTGTTGATACTTAACTAATATACACGCTCTATCACTGGTATTGAGAACTCCAACTATAAATTTAAGCAACCTTATCACTTAGATTGATATATACATATACACATACAGGGTGCCTGGAAATTTGTTGTGCTGTAGAAAATAACGTTTTATTGCAGATGGAGGACATTTCTAGCATTTTCTGTGAGATAATCTGTGGTACTATAAATAAATAAAACCTTTTTATTGGTAAAGATTGTATTGTCTAAATGTTTTAGAATAAACAAAGTTCTGCATGTTAACAAAAGTCTAAGTTATATTTTTGTTAACATGCAGAACAATGTTTGGGCGACCCTAAGCTACATTTTGAATCCACTAAAGTTAAATTCTCTTTGGGTGTAAGGGCAACATCATTTTGAATCCACTGAAGTGAATTTAATGTCACCCTTGAACCCAACTACACTCCGAACCCACTAAAGTTAAATTCTCTTTGGGTGTAAGGGCAACATCATTTTATCTCGGATATTTATACAAGCTAGTGTTTCAAGATTGTCCCTGAATGTTGTAGGGATACAAGTTAGTATCAGCCACAATTTGTGCGAGATAAATGTCAGAAAATATGTCATGGGAGTTGTTTGTTTGTTTTGTGTTTAACGGCATATCAACCTTTTTAGGTTATTCTAATGCCGAGAACAATTACTTAAGATAAACATTGTTCATATACACTCATAGTTTTTTGAATAACACAAGTTGCACTATTTAATCCATAGCTGGAGGGAAGATGTGGGTTCATACCTTTCCCAAGGGTATTAGTCAACATGTCATTGTAGACGGAATAACTTGGATTCGGATGCGCGTACTATGGATATGAAGTCCAATGTCTATCCACTGGGCCATCTCGACAGGCCCATCATAGGAGTAGACTATTACTTAGTGCCTACCTTGCCAAAGGGAGATTCCCCCCCTCTCAGCAAACAAAAAAACATTAACCCACTCAAAAAAAAAATTAATTCAAATAAAAATTTCATTTGCCAGCGAATGGCAAATGAAAATAATTCTGCAGGATTATTGTCATCTTCCCATTTAAATAGTATTTTCTAGAAATAACCACTCCTTGTTTTAGTTGAGTTCATGGCTGGAATCTGTGATCTATAGCAGTGATTATCAAACTTTTTTGCCAGCGCCCCCTTCACCATTGGACGAAAATGCCAGTGCCTTCCTCTTCCAACGAACGCTATAACAATGGTACATCTAGAAAAATACACGGTGATAGTAAACAAGCACAAACATTGATTTGCAGCGACTGAGTAACAGTTAATTAAATCATGCTGTTTTTCACCATTATGACATTTTACTGTAATTGCTTTTTACAATTTTAATGCCCCTTTATCTAACTACTTGCCGGGCCCCCCTAAAGTTTATAACACCCCTGGGGGGCAGTACTGCCCACTTTAAAAACCACTGATCTAGAGTGTTCTGGGGTAGTTAATACCCCTGTTTACGACACAATATGAACTCACCCGGCTTTATGTAAGCCGGCCATTTTGGCATCTGAGACAGAGATAATGCATACTGAGCTTAGCCGCACGTATGTTATTTGAACTCTCCACCTTAATGATTGTGAACCCGTATATAGGGACACAACATATAGTTAATAAAATTAACTTAAAAATAGAAGGTATATTTAAAGGAAGGGGGTCTAGATTATAATGACTCTGAAAACGCTTATGATAAACTTACAGAAGACTTAAAACTAATAAAACTTGTAATTCCAGTGAATAATGATATCGGTTTTAATTATTGAAGTATTTTACAAAACTGCTGCTATTCTTGTTTGCTTTCTGCTCTACCAAAAACAGCCCCTCGAAGTTAGAGTTTATTTTTTCATATTTTAAACCAACAAAAATATTTTTCGGAATCCCTGAGTTGTGAATTAAAAAAAATATTTAGAGTATAGGAATGAACCCAAACGACCCTTAATCTAAATTAGACCAAAAATAATACTAAACACTTTTTCTTTTCCCTGTGGAAGGATCAAATTAATGACCATTCAGTCCCAGAACAACTACCCAGAATCCTTATTTATCTCTCTCAGTTTGGCCCTGTCCTGATTACATTGGCAATCAAACGTATTTGTAAGTGCACCCTGTTGCAGCTGCCTGCACCCATAAAACTACGCCGTATTTGAGGCGAGTGTAAAAAAAAATTCTAAGGGCAATAACTCAGTATTTAATTACAGAGTTGTTTCCCCTTAACATCTTAAACTATTGAAAAAACAAAGGTTTTTTTTTTTTTAAATAGCAGCACTCAGCAATAATAGTTATCATAATAATGACAATAATAATAAAAATGATGATACTACTACTGATAATAATACTAATAGTAGTAAAAGAAAAATGAATTAGAAGGAAGAAAATTATTTTTCTAATATTTACTTTGCACTTCTTTGTATCAGAGGTTAAAGTTAAAGATTGAATAATTATTGGTTGAATAATAGTCTTAATAAAGAGTGGAAAATTAATGATGAAGAATGGAAAAAGTAAACCATCTGAAATATAATAATGGAAGAAATAGCTAGCAAATATATTTTATGGGTTTTGTATTAATATATATAAAAATAAAATGTGGATATTAAGGCAAGACATTGAAATAAAATTTGCAATGGTAAAAAACAATTGTTGATCACAATTTATGAAATAAAGAAATTGATGAGAAAGATTTAACAAATGACACAAAACACATCTTAAAAACAAACATCAAGTGACAAGAAAAGAAAGACAAAAAAATAATTACAAGAAACAAAACTAGAAATAAAAAAAGAAACTCCAATAAAAACATTTCTAGATTGAATTAAAATAAATGGTAGCTTAATTCCTTTTGGTGTTGTAGCAATTACAATCAAACATCATATTTATCTTTATGTCTCTTCCTTTATGATAATAATATATTAAATAAAACAGTCACACCCTTTTTTTTTTTAATGAAGATTGAAACAAAAACCTATTGTCTATTTCAGATGCTAAAACAAATTTTCAAACATGAAGACAATTTTCATTTGGCAGACCTGAGACCATTAATAATAAGTATTTAAAAGCATCATAAAAACTTAACAAATTATTGTTATAATAAACTTAACAAATTATTATTATAATAAACGTAATCAATTATAATAATATAAACTTAGCAAATTATTATTATAATAAACTACTCAAATTTTGACTGATAATTTATCTATTCCCAAATGATGTTTAATTTTTCCCCAATTAGAAAATAATGGATGCAAATCAATAAAATTGAAGAATAAAAGGAAAGGGTTAGGGAAGAATAAAATTAATTAAGGAAAACTTGGTTTTGAATTTTGAAAAATACAATTTCACTGAAGTTAAATCCGTCATTGCTGGTTTAGGTGTTGATATTTATCTCTTTTATAATGAAAGAAACCCTTGAAAGTAATTTTCCTCCTCTTTGATATGAACTCAAGCTTTTGTTTGTTTTAGCTTGAGTGAGTCATTGAGTGAGAGAGAGGGAAACAGAGAAAGAGAGAGAGAGGGAAACGGAGAGATGGAGAGAGAGTTGTTTGGATTCTGATTTTCAGTTTTTTCATTTCCAAAATAGAAAAAAAAAATCAAATCTGTAAAATCTTACATAAAATATGAAAATAAATGATTAAAAAACAATTTGAAGTGGATTTATCATTAAATCAACTTGACAAACAGTTATTCTTAAAGCAACTTTTTGGTAATAAACAATTAATTCATTAATCAATGTAATTTGTTGTGTTAAAATACAAATAATTGACCCAAAGTTTAGAATAAAAATTTTAAAAAAAGTTATTGAATTTTTTAATTAGATTTTTTAATAAAATTCAAATTGAGTTTACAATGTTTATTCGTCAGAAAATGGCCATTTTTTTCACAGCTTAATTTCTAAATTGGAAAAAATATTGAAGTAGATTTTTTTCAAATTAGAAAAACTGAATAAACAAAGATACTCATTAAATAAACGTGTTTTTTAAATAATTTTTTAAAGATTTTTTTTTATATAAACAACTAATATCAAATTATTGTCATGGTAAAAATTTCTTTAAAATCACATTTTCCTTCATTTCTGTAAAACATTTTACAACTTGCAACCTATTTTCTTCAGTTCTACTAATAAATTTTTTTAGGCAGATAACATTCTTCATCTTTGCATTTATTTAATTTACATGAAGTGTAGATTTGATTCTGACCATGAACAAAAAACCTGAAGAAGGTTAAAGAATAAGTTGGCTGAAACACAGTTAATCTAATAAATACAAAGATCAGGAGTATAGTCTGCATAGTTAACATGCAAATCATTGAGCCTCATCTAAAAAAAAAAAAGATTGCAAAAACAAATAATAAAGATGAGGACTATAGTCTACATAACTATAAAAATTATCAAGCTTCATCTCAAAGATTCCGAAAATCAGTAGATTTAACAAATACAAAGATGAGGATTATAGTTTGTATATTAAATTTACAAATTATCAAACCTTGTCTCAGGGATCTCCAAATCAAATATAGATGAAGACTACAGTCCGCATAATAAATATACAAATTATAAAGCCTCATGTGAAGGATTCCAAAAAACAAATAATAAAGATGAGGATTACAGTCTGCATAATAAATTTACTAATTATCAAGCCTTATCTCAAAGAGCAAAAAAAACCAACATTAATTTAGTTTTGTTATTTCTTTGAGCATAATATAAACTTACAAGTATCAAAAACAAAATTTTCTTTCGTCTCAACACTAAATCAAGCTTTCTCTTCTTTCGTCTCAACACTAAATCAAGCTTTCTGTTCTTTCGTCTCAACACTAAATCAAGCTTTCTCTTCTTTCGTCTCAACACTAAATCAAGCTTTCTCTTCTTTCGTCTCAACACTAAATCAAGCTTTCTCTTCTCTCGTCTCAACACCAAATCAAGCTTTCTCTTCTCTCGTCTCAACACTAAATCAAGCTTTCTCTTCTTTCGTCTCAACACCAAATCAAGCCTTCTCTTCTTTCGTCTCAACACCAAATCAAGCCTTCTCTTCTTTCGTCTCAACACCAAATCAAGCTTTCTCTTCTTTCGTCTCAACACCAAATCAAGCCTTCTCTTCTTTCGTCTCAACACTAAATCAAGCTTTCTCTTCTTTCGTCTCAACACCAAATCAAGCTTTCTAATTAATCCTAATTTTGAAATAAAATAAATGCAAAAAAACAAAACAAAAAAATCGTTTTACAATGGAAAATGAAATTCTATTTTTGCAAATCTCATGACAGGCAAGTCCACTCCAGGTCTGGACGGATAAGGGACTAAAACAAATGTGTATGCACAAACACACACATATACACACAGAGAAAATAAACTGTGACGCTAAGAGAACATCTTTAAGGTAATTGGGAGAGAAAGGGGAGCATTGGTAAAAGCTCGGGTTCTGGAATCTTAGTAAACGAGTTCAAATCCCAGTCAATAACCATTGCATTCGCCTTAAAAATAGCCTTGTGCCAAACTTGGTTGGTGCTGCTCATCAAGTAAATATAATATCCAAGGTAATTTAAATATTTAAACACTTATATATACTTAACACTTATATATGGTCAAGTCGTGTTGGAGCCACTGGTTCCTGTCTGAAGTTAGGCAGTGTCGAGCCTGGTCAGTAGTTAGATGGGTGACCCTTTAAGAATACCAGGTATTGTATCTATATACAGTCAAATCACATTGGAAACACTGGTTCCTGTTAGATCACCGAAGTTAAGCAACGTCGTAGTGGAGCCGCAACAAACACACGTTTGTACTTTTAACCATCTGTCAGTGCTACTACTACATGTATGTTTGTACTCTGTTTGTTAATACAATTGTTCCACTAGCTGCCCCCTAAATATCTTTAAATTGTTGAAAGAACTAAAAATTATCAGAAGATCAGAAGCAAGACTTTAAATAACCCATAGAGGTTGATAGGTAAAAACAAAAATAAAATTATAATAATAATGTTGTCGATGATGATTATGATTTATTATTATTTATCATTAATAACAACAATAATAAAAAGAACTAAAGATGTTCTAAATTGTTGAGAAAAATCACCAAAAATGTCCTTCCTTATTGAAAATTAAATTTAAAAGACATTAAAGAATGTCCATTGAGTGCATTTGGAGAGGATCTTGAACTTTGCACAAAATAGGTTTTTATGAGCAGCAAAAATCTTTTTAAGTAAACGTCCAAATCAGCCTATTTTAACTCTTTAGACCACCATGGGCCGGTATATTGGCCCCAGGAACCTAAGACAAAAAAAAAAGACCAATATTTTGGCTTTAAGATAATAGAACAATAATAGAACGGTTCTGAATGACTAGTTAGTAATTTTGCTAAGTCAGGATCCAAAGGATTAAAAATTTAATTTTTGTTACCATTTTCTCTGGGTTTCTGTGAGCTTTAGTATCATTCAATCTTGTACATACACTTAAACATACACACAAACACAGTTATATACACATACACCCACAAATGAAAATGAGAATGGTATGTGTATGTATGGCTTAGTTATTGCTGGAGTTTTTTGTTTACAATAAATGTTTTGAATTTCAGTAATTTTTCATTTGTATCAATAAACCATATTCTAAATCTTTTCTTTTAAAAAAAACTTTTCTGAATAAAATTTTTAAACAAAATAAAATTGAATAAAACAAAACAAAAACAAAATCCTTAAAACAAGAATTGCAAATAAAAATTTTGAAAATGTCAAATCCATTTCATTTTTTTTCTCTTTTTTTTTTTAAGTAGTTTTTCTTCTAGATCCTTCTCTATTATTACACAGGTTGAGGGGAAGTACGGTGTAAAAGGTTGTCTTTAGGAGAAGAAGAAGTAGATGATAAGTCAATATTTTCATGGATGTCTTTTTCTTCATTGTGGTTTTCAACAATATTTGTTAATAACATTGGTTCTGCATAGTCCTGTGGTTTTACAATAATCAATTCTGTATTCTTAAAGCTTGGCAATGAATGATTAACTGAAAATCAAAGGAAATAAGAAATTATTAGCTTGGAAAGAAAAACATGTCATTTCCTTTAGTATGATTGGTAACATCTTAAAATTTATATTAGATAGAAAAGAAAGAAATGTTTTTTTTAGTTTGATTTCATAGCAGAGAAAATTATTCAAAGTAATAGAAACTTAACAAAAAAAGTAATGAAAATAAATAAAATAAACAAATAATAAAAATAAATAAAATTGGGTTGGAAAGAAAGTAATGTCATTTATCACATGATAACATCTTAAAACTTTTATTAGAAAAGAAAGAAATGTTTTTTTCTTTATTTGTATTACATAGCAAGATCTCAGAGAAGAAAATTACTCAAAAAGTAATAAAAACTTACCAAAAAGATAAAAAAATACTTATATTCGGGTGGAAAGAAAGTAATGTCCTGTTTTTGGTTTTATCACATTGCAACCTTTTAAGTTTATACGATTAGTGGTTTTTTAGTTAAATTCTTATTGTATTAGGTGGAAAAGAAAGTAATATTCTTTAAAATATTTAAAATTAACAGTGCCACGCTTAGCCACTTAGCAGCCCTGACACAAAATGCGCTTGCGGCCCCTTTATCTTAAAAAAGTAATTTGCACCCCCTTAACACACTGGAGCCTTCAACTATATATATATACATATACAAATATATACATATATATATAGTGAGAGAGATAGGCAGAAAGAGAGAAGGATTGATAGATGTATATTTCAAGTGTGATAACGATTTTCAAATTAATCATAATAATTAACTATTTTGTTAATTTTTGGCTTTACAACAGATCTATGAAGCCAAGGAGCCTTGCGCCCCCACCCGCAATTGCAGGGTCTGCGGGGGCCCTAAGCATGGCCCTGAAAATTAATAAGATTATATTTTATTTATTTTTACTTAATGAGGAGTGTAATGTCATTGATTTTATAATGTTTTATGTAAAAATAGCAGTTTTTTTTTTTTAGTAAAAGTTAGAATGACACATTGTCTTTATATGGATATGTAATTAACCAGACTAGATTCATTTAATGACTAACCTGCTTATATAATTTATCCACAAAACTATTTGTTATCATTACACAAACACACACACACACATATATGGGTTTTCTGACCTAAATTGGGTTTAACCCGATCATAGATGACAAATCCCAATATGTTGGACTTTTTTGGAGTTTTTAAAAAAAGAAATATTTTTCAGATTTATTTTTGTTGTTGTTTTGCGGCATATTGACCTTTGTTTTTAGGTCATTTAATGCCAGAACGATCATGTTTTTGGATAAATGTTCTATTTATCCACACATGTTTTTTTTAGTAAAACAATTTGCACTATTTAACAAATACCTGGAGGAAATAACTGTTGGGATTGATACCTTCTTCAAGGGTATTAGTTCAATTATGAACACAAATGAAATTAGAATTCGATTCTAGACTATAAGTGGACCTTCATGTATTTATTTTTTAAGGTTTTTATTCAAATCCAACTTTGGTCAGGACACCCTGTATATAATATTTACTTGGTTGAGCACCAACCCAAGTTTGGCACAAGACCATTTTTATGTGCTCTATATACCTGGGCTTTTTGAATTCAGTGTTACCCTTCACCTAGATGAATTGCTCTCACGAGTTAATGAGCCCTATTCGCCCGAGGCAGCTAAAGATGAATGCGATGGTTTTGACTGTGATTTGAACTCTCATAATACGATTCCAGAGCCCACGCTTTTACCAATGCTCCAACTTTGCTGCCCAGGACACCCTGTATATATTTACACAAGTTTGATCAAAAATAAAAAAATCGGCACTTTTTGTCATTTTATTTTTATTTTTTTTATATACAATTTTTAGATAAGAGTCTTATTATCATACTTACAAGTAGCATGCGATTCATTCATGATATCCGTCATGGAAACAGCAGCAAATTCATCGGCTTGTGTAACTGCAGGAAGCGTCTGAAAATATTTTACAAAAATCGATTAAATAATAAATGTTTTTATAAAACAAAATAAAACAATTTAAAATTTAAAAAAAAAAAAGGGGAAAATAAAATGATTGTGCCAGGATTTGTTTGTTTTACGGCACATCAACCTTTTTCAGTCATTTAATACCGTAAACAATCATAATTGAGAAACATAAATAATTGTGAAGCCTCATCTCAGAAATTCAGATAAACTGTATTCATCTCTTGATTGTTGAATACACAATGTACAAGAGTCATTCCAAAAGTAATGCCAAAAATCCCTCCACAAAAATCAAAGTACCTCAACAAACATACAACAAGCTTTGAGGAATTTCCTCCAACCAATCTCACATATTCTCCAAATGATCTACATTCATGCATCAACAACCACTTCATCTGCATATGAACAACACATTACTTTTAAATGACCATTGTATAGATTGAATAAGTGTGTTTACACACACTCAATGGTGAACTGGCCACTCAGATATTTGGGCAATGCCCGGTGACCTGGTAGGGCCAGTGACACTAGTGTATTAAAAAAATAATCAAAAGTCAACTTTTAAAAGCACATCAAGGAAGAAAAGAGAGAGAAAGAAGCTGCACTTTGACTCTAGGGAATGAAAAATAGTGTGTGTGCCATCCCTACATTGGAGATCATCAATTTACCAGGTTTGGTCATGATCCACTTTGTGGTTTGGACTGTAGTATAGACCTTGAAAATTAGTATGCATTATTCCTAAGTCGGATACTATTGTAGCAGACAGAGGTTTACAACAGTATGAAGAGTCTCAGCTATGGCAGAGATTTGGCCTCAAGAATTTAACGTACAAAAAGAACAGTTTGAGTTCAGACATTGACAATCTAGCATCTAAACAAGCACTCAGCATTCTTTTCCCTCTGACGAACATGGCGCCAGAAAGCATATGCTTTCTTAGTACTTGAACAACGAACCTTGCAACAAGTCATACTTAAATAGTGCACAACAACACACACACCATGAACGGACCTTGTGCTATACTGGTGACCCCTCCATCATACAATACTATCATCATTGATCCTTTGAATATACTGACAAAATTTTAAACAAAATCTTAACCCTAATTAGAGTTATGAAGAAATATGTCATGTATCCAATACCTTTGCGTGGTACTGTATATATTTATTATGAATTATAATTGTAAATATTTATTATAAATATATTAGTTAAGTGTAGACACGGAGTCAACAGCCTTTGGTGACTGTCAATATCTCGCCTGCATGGTCATCAGACTGAAAAGCTTTTCACTCTAATAGCAGAGAAATAATATATAATTTAATTAGTTGAACGAAGACACAGAGTCAACAGCCTCGGTGACTGTAAGTTTCTCGCCTATGCAGTCATCAGACCAAAAAGCTTTTCACTCTGATGACTG
>JAUZSX010287955.1:0-14560 GCA_034780655.1 Idiosepius hallami
ATGTGTACGCATGTATGTGCGTGTACATTAAAGCGTGTACGCATGTACGCGCATGTACGCACTTGCGTGTACGCATGTATTTGCGTGTAAGCAAAAGCGTACACGCATGTATGTGCATGTACACAAATGCGTGTACGCATGTATGTGCGTGTACGCAAAGCGTGTACGCATGTATGTGCGTGTACGCAAAAGCGTTTACGCAAGTGTATGTACGCAAGTGGCTATATGCAAGTGGCTGTACGCATGTATGTGCGTGTATGCAAGTGCGTGTACGCATGTATGTGCGTGTAAGCAAAAGCGTGTACGCATGTATGTGCGTGTACGCAAAGCGTATATGAATGGATGATTGTGTAAGTAGAAGCATGTACGCATGTATGTGCGTGTACGCATTTATGTGCGTGTACGCATTTATGTGCGTGTACGTTAAAGCGTGTGCGCGTGTACGTGCGTGTACGCAATTGCGTGTACGCATGTATTTGCGTGTAAGCAAAAGCGTGTACGCATGTATGTGCATGGACACAAATGCGTGTACGCATGTATATGCGTGTACGCAAAGCGTGTATGCATGTAGGTACGTGTATGTAAAAGTGTGTACGTATGTATGTATGTGTACGCAAAAGCGTCTACGCAAGTGCGTGTATACATGTATGTGCGTGTACGCAAGTGCGTGTACGCAAGTGGCTATATGCAAGTGGCTGTACGCATGTATGTGCGTGTATGCAAGTGCGTGTACGCATGTGTGTGCGTGTAAGCAAAAGCGTGTACACATGTATGTGCATGTACACAAATGCGTGTACGCATTAATGTGCGTGTACGCAAAGCGTGTATGAATGGATGATTGTGTAAGTAAAAGCGTGTACGCATGTATGCAATGTTGCATACACGCACATACATGTGCGTGTATGCAAAAGTGTGTGTGCATATGTGTGCGTGTACGCGAGTGTACGCATGTATGTGTACGCTTCTATGTGCGTGTAAGCAAAAGCGTGTACGCATGTATGTGCGTTTACGCAAGTGCATGTACGCATGTATGTGCGTGTACATATGTATGCAAAATGTGTACACACGTATGTGCGTGTATGCATTTATGTGCCTGCACACATCTATGTGCGTGTACGCAAATGCGTGTATGCAAAAGCGTATGTTTGTGTACGAAGAAGCGTACCTATGTATATGTGAGTATGCAAGTGTGTGTACGCAAGTGCGAATGTGCATGAATGCGCGTATACGTAAAAGCGTGTGCGCATGTATGTGCATGTACGCATGTACACAAGTGCGTTTATGCATGTATCTGCTTGTACGCAAGTGCGTGATGCATGTATGTGCGTGTACGCAAAAGCATGTATGCATGTAGGTGCGTGTATGTAAAAGTGTGTACGCATGTATGTGTGTGTACACAAAAGCGTGTATGCATGTTGGTGCGTGTATGTAAAAGTATATACGCATGTATGTGTGTGTACACAAAAGCGTTTACGCAAGTGCGTGTATGCAAGAGTGTGTATACATGTATGTGCGTATACGCAAGTGTGTGTACGCATGTATGTGCGTGTACGCATGTATGTGGGTGTATGCAAGTGCCTGTACGAATGTATGTGCATGTATGCAAAAGTGTGTACGCATATATGTGCGTGTATGCAAGTGCGTGTACGCATGCATGTGCGTGTACGCAAATGCATGTATGCATGTATGTGTGTGTACGTAAAGCGTGTATGGATGGATGTTTGTGTAAGTAGAAGCGTGTACGCATGTATGGAAGATGTGTACGCATGTATGTGCGTGTATGCATTTATGTGCATATACGTTAAAGTGTGTGCGCGTGTACGTGCGTGTACGTAATTGCGTGTACGCAAAAGCGTCTACGCAAGTGCGTGTATGCAAGTGCGTGTATATGTGCGTGTACGCAAGTGCGTGTATGCAAGTGGCTATATGCAAGTGGCTGTACGCATGTATGTGCGTGTATGCAAGTGCGTATGTGTGTGTACGCAATTGCGTGTACTTATGTGTGTGTACGTATGTAGGTGCGTGTGCGCATGTATGTGCGTATGTGCATAAGGGTCGATATATCGGTTCTTTAGGGTTTAAAGTGTTAACGGCTCCTACAAAAATACAACAACTTAAATCGTTTTTAAAAAATAAAAAAAAGCTAAATATTTTATTTTTAATATAAAATAATTAATTCATTTTTTTTTATCGAAGTGCAGCAGGGCCTGAGGATGGTACTCTTTCGACCCTAAGGGACCGATATACCCTTAGTAACGAAAGGCAAAATTAGACACAGACATTTCGACCCTTTAATTCGGTCCAAACATAGTGTAACAAAAAATAAAGATATGGACAACAGTCCGAAAAATAATTATAAAATTGTTCATGCCCCATCTCATTTCATTCCGAAAAATATATTTTATTTTTTATTCCTTCTTCTTCTTTTTTTACCAGCAAAAACTAGGCTCACTGGAATTTAAAAGTTTTCCGTTTTTCTTTTTTCCTTCCAGTACGAACAAGGCCGAATGAAACTATAGAAAAAAATCAATTTTTGTTATTGTTTTTCTCTTTGCAGCAAGAACCAGGCAAAAATGGAACTGAAATCATGAATTGCTTAAAATACGTTCGTCCAGGAAACAATTTTCATCCAATGTTTCCTTTATTCGAGAAAATCGAAGTGAACGGGAAAGATGAACATCCATTATATACATACTTAAAGGTAAGACATTTTTTATTCCTCAGCGGCTCGGCTCTCGTCGGGATAGTAAGCTAATACTTCGGCTAGCGATGAAGAGACACGTCTAAAAAGGTTATTATAGAGCAGTTAGGGTGAAAACACGAAGAAAATGTGGCACCATACAGTCTTTAAGTAGAATGAAGCGGAACTTGCTAGAGCTTCTTCACGAGTAGCCTTGTTTTCACTTTGACTCGAACTTGAACTCGTGTAATACGATTCCAGAGTCTAAGCCTTTATCACTCAAATATTTCACAATATTTAATAAGTATCGTATGAAAGTAGTTCCATAATATCATGATATATATAATTTTGCCAATATATATCTTAGATATATATAATTTTGATATCATGATATATATAATTTTGCTAAGTCAGTGTCCAAAGAATTATCTTGGGTCTCGTTCAGCATACAAATTTCAAATTCTATTTTGCATACACCGTACGACGATTGCGCCTGCTTTACGGTGATCTTATCAACTGCCAACTAAGGACGAAATTAGTTGTCTCTTTATACCTTTGGACCCTAACTTAGTTGATATATTAACCCCATCCATATGTTCGTCTGATTAAACGACTCGGATTGTTTAGTTCAAAACTTTGCTGTATCGTCTTTTACTCTAGGTCGCAAAGACCGGTATTATCAGTCGTCCAGAGTTCTAAGAAGAATTATTAATCGACTTTCTTATAATTATATACCATAGGCAGCGACGGTGGAGCATGGTAGAAGCTCGGGCTCTGGGATCGTGTTTCGCGAGTTCAAATCCCAGTCAAAACCATTACATTATTCACCTTTAGTTGTCTCGGGCAGATGGGGCTCGTAAACTCGGGAGAGCAGCTCATCTAGGTGAAGGGTAACACCGAATTTAAAAAGCCCGGGTAAGAGCATGTAAAAATGGCCTTGTGCCAAACTTGAGTTGGTGCTTACCAAGTAAATATAATATCAACCTTTATTTAGGCAGTAAGAATGGAGCATTGGTAAAAGCTTGGAATCTGGTTACATGTGTTCAAATCCAAGTCAAAAACATTGCATTCCCCTTTAGCTGCCTCTGGCAGATAGAGCTCTCAGGACCCAAGACTGAATTTGCTACTAGTTATTGAATTTATTACAGACTGTTATATTTTGGATAAATTTCCACTACAACTGAATTCATTTTACTGAGGTTCAGCACTTTTTTTTATCAAAGACAATGGCACACAACCCAAGAATATCTTACCTTTCTTTTGTACAATTTCATAAATCTCTCCATGAGGTCAGAGAACGTGTGTTGAATACAGGTGTTATTGGCCAGAGTCAACAATGAATATGAATGACCGACCGGAGGGACGGAGCACAGCCCAGTTTTCCACCCGTCTTTATTCCAGTGAATGAATTCCAATTGGTTTTTGAGTCTAGAAAAAACAAATTCCCAAGAGGAAAGAAAAAGAAAAAATGGCGCTTTTGCAGAACAAGCAAATGGAGAAATTTGTCCGGAATATTTTTTTGCTCGGGGACTTGCACCAGTTATAAGACAGCAATTTGATTGGCTAATGAAATAAACATTTATTTCATTTTAAATTATTAATTAGAAAACATCAAAAAAACTCTAACCCTAAACCCTAATCCTAACCTTAACCATAAACCTAACCCTAAACCCTAATCATTAAAAATCATTAAAAAAGTATTTAATAAACAAATCTACATTTTTTTTCATCTCAATTTTCAACTTATTTTACAATAATGACGTCAATTTCAGTAGCCAAATAAATTGCTATCTTACAACCGGTGCAAGACCCCGAGCAAAAAAAAACAAAATAAAATAAAAACAATGTGAACAAAAAAGCAAGTATTTGGCTTAAAATCACAACATATCATTAATTCGTCCCTCAATTTCAAGTATGACCATTTTCCTGACTTAATTATGTATTCTTGAGTGGCTGATAAGGCCAATATTGGCTAGGAAGCCCCTACCACAGGTAGGACAGAAGTGGGTAGGGGCCAAGCTAGTGTTGTTGGCCTCTCTTTTCTCATCAGTCTCTTTAACCCTGCTTGCCTGATCATCTGTTTGTCTGCTTCAAGTGCCCCCATTGCAAAAGCATGTCGCTAGGAGGGGCGATCTGTTGCAAGCGTCTCCCAGGACTCAGTGTTTATAGAAAATTCTCTTAGAGAGAGCTTTAAATTGTCCTGGAAGGGCTTTTTCTGTCCTCCTACGTAGCGCTTTCTTTGAGCCAGTTCTCCATAGAGAAGTCTTTTTGGGATGTGCCTATCATCCATATGGACATCATGGCCAGCCCATCTCAACTGCGCTTTACGAACTTTCGTTTGGATGCTGGGGATGCCTACTCGCTTCAAAACCTCTGTGTCCGGAACTTTGTCCTCCCAGTGAATGTGAAGGATGTTTTTTCGAGGCATCTCGTGGAAATTGATTCGTTTTTAATGTCTGCGATACAGCGTCCAGGTTTCGCAACTACAGAGAAGCGTGTTAAGGACAACTGCATAGTAGATCTTTAACTTTGTTGATGTTTTAATTCCTCTCCTAATCCATATTTATACTATTTATTAATTATTGATTAATGATATAGATATATAATTTTAAACTCAAACCATTTTTAAAACTTATATATTATATTATATATTATTATAAAGTAAATTTTCAGTTAGTTTGCTAAAGAATATTGACAAAATTTTAACTTTTACCAGGATCTGTTAAAAGAATTAATATGTTAAAAAAATGTGTGAATGAAAATTAATATAGTTAAGATTAAACTTAGAAAAGTAAAAGAACGACTTGTTATTAAAAGTTAAAAAGAAAAATGTAATAAATTTATAACTTTAAGAATTCTTTTAGATTCAATAAAACATTATAAATTCTAATTCTGCAATATTTTAAGTTATAAATTTATAACTTTTTAATAGAATATCTTGTCTTTTTCTTTTCCAGTTTTAATAGCAAGTGGTTCTTTTACTTTTCTTAGTTAAAATCTTAACCATATTTATTTTCGGGCAAGCATTTTTCTATGCCACCCATGATTTTTCCAGACTTTGCTTTGAGCTAATATTTTCTTTCTTGTGTCTAAGTTCATACCAATTGCAGTCGAGATGGCCCAGCAGATAGACAATCAGACTTCGGAACTGTCATACCCAGGTTCGAATCCAAGTTCCATCTACATTGACATGTTGACTAATACCCTTAGGAAAGGTATGAAGCCCCATCTTCCCTCTAGCTATGTATTAAATAGTGCAAGACCTCAACAGCAGATGAGTCAGACTATGGCAACAATGACACAATGGCACTGAAGGCGATGGAAGGCTCCAACAAAGGATGGCCTCCAGTCATTGTGGTTCTCCATGCCATTGGAACCAGGCCCTCCTCTGCCAAAGGGCCGTGTGGTATCTGCAGGTGCATCAATCTTCCCACATTAAAAGACATCACATGCAAGCGTCCTCCCAAAAGTGTCCACAGGGACCAAGACAGAAGACAGTCATACTCGAATACGAGTGACCTCCAATGATGACTCATTGTCAACAATCTATAGAAAAATTATTACGAAATTTTTAAATTGACTAAATAGTTTGAATTTTTAAAATAAATTAAACAATTACATGCAAGCGTCCTCCTGAAATTAAAATAAACAATTACACATTGAAAAATAATTTGATAAACAAAATTTTATTCATATTTTGTTCAGATTGGTTTGTATTTAATATTTTATCTAGGAGTTATTTGAGATCGATAAAACAATTTAGAAAAAAGCCGTTCCCTTACTGGGAATTGAACCCAAGCTTACTGGGTGAGAGAAAGGAATCCTAACCCATAGACCATATGGAAATGGGAATGCTAAATGATCAAAATTCCTATAAAAGGCACCTCTTGCATTAGGGAAAGTTGAAAACAAAACATAAACGGGTCAAAAACATCCCAAAATGACCAAAAATAACACTTTTTGTCTGATAACTTTTGATCCATTCATTGGATTTTTCTGAAACTTGGCCAAAATGTGGAAGCAATTGTTCCAAATGTAAATTAAGTATTTCTGAACTTATTCTGGTTTACACCCATGGGGCTTTTTTGGGGGGCTAAAAACACCCCTTTTGAGGGCTATTTAATGTTTCTGTTCAACATATCATTATGTATTTTTTAGGGTCCACTCACTGTGCTCTAATGGGGGACTATGTATGCTACATTTGTTGTCTTAAACTTATTCCAATTTGATAATTTTGTATTTTATTTTATGATTTTTCATTGTCAAGTCTTTTTCTAATGATTTTGGTTCTAATTTTTCCTTCTTTATTTTTAGTTTCAATTGAATCAAGTTTTTTCATACAAACTTTAGAATGGTTTAATGCCATTAGTGGAATCTTGTTGAATTTAAAATTTTTTGTATTCCGATATGGAATTTTTAAAAATCTTCCACTTTTATTTAATTTTTATTTTTTTAGGTAAATGGACACATCCATTTATAGGAAAGCCGAAAGTGTAAAAATCTCTGGAACTTGTGGAAAAACAATCATGCGGATGAGTCCATTTGATATTCAGAGCAAAATGTGGGCTGCCATTCTTGTAGTGATCATTGCATTCCTTGTTTTATTTGCCTCAACATACAACTGGTTTTTTCCAATGGATGTTCAAGAATTAGATGCACCAAAAGATGTCTATGGGATTATTTTTGATGCTGGAAGTACTGGATCAAGGATCCATATTTTTCATTTTTTGAATCATGGATTGGGTGAGTTTAAAATTAGAAAAAAAAAAAGATTTCCATAAAATTTTTAGTTTTGTATAAATAACTTTTACTTTTTAATCAATCAATGCAATAATTATAAAGACTCGCAATCTTTATCCACAAGTTCAAATTCCAATTAATATGTAAAAAAAAATTTGAGTTTGGGTAATCATAGGAATCTGTTCTTGTCTTCTTTATGTTGGATTTTAATTGCCCAACTGCTGTCCTTAAAAATAACTATTTTTGAATGGTTTTATTACTAAAAGTTGAGTTTATTCAACTGTGACATGTATCCCATGATGCTTCATAGTTATTCATTGTAGGATTAAAAATTTAAACTCTTATAATTTAGACTTAGTTGGGTGTGATTGAAGCAAACACCTTTTATTTTCATTAAAAAATATAGAAACTAAATGCCTGTAGTTGGTGCAACTGGAGAAGGCCCAAGGTTATGTTGGCTGAAACCTAGAAAAGAAAACTATAAAAATAAGAACAAGCCTGAAACATAACAATATATTTTCTAAGTATTTTTGAACTATTATCTTCATCTTTAATTTTATTTGTTTTACTTTGTTTTGACCAAATAATCTTCAGTTTTCCTCAGCTTTTATAAAATTATTCATATTTTTTTTAAAATCTAGTCTTGGTTTTATTTATTAATGGCTGATTTTTTTTTTATTGTCAGGCGTTTCTTTAAGAAGATAATTAAAAAACAATATGAAAAACTTTATTCTACCTGAGAAAGACAGAAATGAGTGAAACAAATAAAAATAAAGATGAGGACAATAGTCTAAAATACTTATAAAATTGATCATAGCTCATCACAAGGATTCAGAAACAAATAAGAATAAAGATGAGGATGATAGTCTGAAAAATACTTATTAAATTGATCATACCTCATCTCAAGGATTCAGAAACAAATAAAAATAAAGATAAGGATAATTGTCCGAAAAATACTTACAAAATTGATCATACCTCATCTCAAAGATTTTGAAAAATAACTATCAATTTATGTATTTTCTTATGATATGGCCAATTATTTTAATTTTTTAGATTATCAACATCATTTGATTTTTTTTAGTTATATTAAAATTATAAAAAGTGTGAAAATTAGAAAATTAAATTTTTTAGTAAAAAACTGTTATTTTCAGTTAATTTTAAATTTTAAATATTAAAACTTTTATTTGAAAACTTTTTTCACTGGTTTTTATCTTTTAATTCTTCATAATGTAATCTCAGTTTATAGTTTTTTCAAATGATAAATTTAAAATAAAATCGTTATTAAATTCCATGAGTGTTTCTTTTATTTTTTAATTTTTTTTGTTTGTATAGATTTAATATTTCAACATAAACATTAGAAAATATTTCTATTTCTGTCAAATGTGTAAATGAAAAGATACAAGCTACATATAAATTATTTGTTTTATCTCTTTCTTCTGTTAGGGATTTTTGTGGACCCTTTGAGTATAAATGGTCGGTAAAACACTGATTGCATGTTTTGTGTTGACTTTTGTGGCTTTGTATTATTTTATTGCAATTGTCTTTAAATTAGAAATTAATCAAATAATTGACATTCATTTCTTATAAACATTTCCATCATTCATTTCTTATCTTTATTTCTCCTAGAAGTCCTTACGAACCAAATTCTAATTTTACTGTTTTTTTTATATAATCATTGTTAGATATTTCTAAGATTTAGAAAGAGACAAGATAAAACATATACTTATTAAAATAAATAAGTATTTAATTAATTTAAAATCTAAAAAAAAAATTCTGGTGTATTTATTTCTAATCAAATCAAATGAAATTACAAAAGGAATTATTGTATTTGATTTGTTTAAAATATGAATGCTCTTATGTTTTTTTGAGACACGTTGAGATCTGAAATATCAATTGGGAAATATTTTCAAAAAAATAAGAAATCACAAATGTCATTGGTAGATGGTAATGTGTTTGTTTTGCTTGTAACAAATTTATTTTTTTTTCATTGTAAAAAAAAAAAAAATTAAAATTAAAATGGAAGCTTTAAAAACTAATTTGCATTTATCTTAGCCTTTTTAGTGTTGTGTACCTAGCTTCTCTCTCTCCCAACACCTTGCATGTATCCAGTTTAATATTAGTGCTTGCTCAGCTAGTGAGTACAATTCAAGTTTTCATTGTTTTTATTAACATTTATTGTTATATATACATTGGTTTTATTACTCTATAATTACTATATGGTATATGGTTTTTAGTTAAGGTAATTTTAGGTATAATTTTAGGATATTTTGAGTTAATTCCTTACCAGTCGTAAATACCAGATAAAATGGTTTTAAAACACTTATCAAAAATTAATTTTTTATTGTGTGGACTTAAATAGTTTTAATATCTTTGAACTAAAAATATTTTAATCTCTATATAAGAGTGATTTTTTTTTAGAATAAACTGAACAAAACTTGTTGATTTAGTCATGCAATAATCATTTGTTGAAAAAAAAATTTACAATTTATTCAACAGAAACTAAAATCATAGTTTTTTTCTGGTTTTCTCCTATTTTATTTAATGTTCATTTTGTAATAAACATCATTTGTATTTAACCCTTTATACCCTGAATAGCTGATATATCAGCCCTGGCGATCTGAGATAAAAGAAGAAACACATGTATTGATAATTCAGTCTTAATCTTTGAACCATGACTTAACAGAATTACTAAGTAGACACTCCAGAGCCGTTCTATTATTGGACCATATTAGGGTTGAAATGTTGGTGTGTCTTGACTTTGGTTACTAAAGCCGATATATCAGGCCTTTAAAGTTAAAAGGATTAAAACAGACAACATTTTATAGGGTCTAAGTATGGTAAAACCACAAAGATTTCCTGCCTCCATGTTCGAAGAAAGGTTTTTAAGTTTCATGTTGTTTTGAAGTCAAAATAATTATTAATTGTAGAAATTTACTTATTTAAAAAATTATTAGAAAATACCTTTTTTATTGGTTTTTATTTGATCTCAACTGATTTTTTTGTTGTCAAAAATTTGAGATTATATTTGAATAATTTTTGAAAATTATTTTGATCTTTGCTAGATTCTTTCTAAAAGTGTAATGAGAAATTTTGCCTAAATTTCTCTGGATGTCAAAACTCAACAATGCAAGAATAAAAAAGAACAACAACGTCCCGTTGTATAAACATAAAACAATATATTCAATGAATAAAAGAAAAACAGTTACATACAATACTTCTCTTTGACGATATTCAACGAAAGCAGTTCAGTAGTTCAAAAGTCACATTTGACAAAAATGTTTAACACAAAGTTCCTAACTCACATAAGCAACATAAACAAATTCTGTAATATATATTTTAGTGGCCTCTTCCCAATGGCTCTTCTCACCACCCCCTCCACTTCACAACAGAATGAATTCATTTCCACTCTATTCCATTTCGTCTTCTCTGTCCAACTTTCAAACTCGAAACTCCCTGGCCGTGTTCCTCGTTAATCCAATTTAAACTAACTGCCGATAAGCTGTTCCTTTTTCCTCCCGTCTGCTCTTCTCTTCTTTATGCTTCCTCCCTCTTTCGCGTCGGCTCAGTGTCAACACACCAATTTGTTGGTGTTCCGTTCTTGTCACCGATATCAACAAATAACAGTGCACCATAACCACAAAAAGTAAACCAGTTAAATCTGTATTAAGTTTTCACAAACATTTTGATATTAGTTCAATTCTATTAGACAATAATATTTATCTTCTAACTTATGCAATTTGATTGCAATTTGTTTTTATACTTTTCTATTTATCTAAAATTTTATGTATAATTCTTTGAAAATGATTTGTTCAAATCTTTAAAAATCTATCCTAAAATTTTATTACTTAATTTGATAAAAATTTATTTCGTTTGAAATTTAATTGAAGTTTATTTTCTATGTGGAATTAAAAAAGTAAAATATATTAAAAAAAAACAATTATGATTGTTTGTTTTTTTATGAGAAAGAAAATTAATGATATTTTATGATTAGAAATATAAGAAATAATATTTTTTTATTTTCTTTAGGGAAACAAATGAAATTACAAAAAGACACTTTTATAGAAATCAAACCTGGTTTGTCTGCTTATGCTAATGATGCTGATAAGGTGAGTAATAGAAAAATAGAAAGTAAAAACCTGAGGTCTGTTGTTTATGTAGTTTAGTGATTAACATTAGCCATGTTGTTGCTTTATTTTTTAAAGTTCATTAAAACCCATTATTTATGAACAATTATTTACAGAAAGATAAAACCCTGAATCAATCATATCAAAAGCAGAATAATATAATCTTTTTTATATTATTTTTAATAGAATTTTAAATTAGAAATTTTTCCATGTTATTTGCATACTTGGGCATAGGTGGGAGCCGGCTTTTATATATACAGTCTAAAGAAAGTCTGCACTTTTTTGCAAAAACCGCAAATTCAAGCTTTTAATTTTAATTTTTAGTGTTTTGAAATGTGAAATTTGTTAAATAAAAGTTAGTTTATTTCACATTAGCATGAAAAAAATTTTTTTTTCAGTATTTTTATAGAAACCACTAAAAACAGTATTTTTATAGAAATTTATATTTATAGGTAAATTTTATAAATCAAAAATTTTCTTTTTAAAAGGTTAAAAACTACCAATACAAGTAAAAGTGCAGACTTTCTTTAGCCGGCTCCCACCTATGCCCAAGTATCTAGGTACGTCATATTGTCCCTGATCTCTGTAGTTGCAAAGAGGGGAAAAGGCAACATTTTCAATTGCTGTGGATATTGTTGAAGTGTAGGTTTGACACATCCAGATTTATTAGTCAGGATTCACTGATAAGATAGTATGGTGTCAGGATTCCTAAGTATCCGTTTTATGGGGAACCTAAATGCAGAAAATGTTCAAGATAAAAACCAATGAAATGATTGAAAGTCATCGAGAAAAATCTGGCAGCACTGGGCATAACTGGGAGAAGATAGTAGTCGAGCCTGGAGGAGACGGCACATTAATGTAATTTGCGTATTTAAAAATAATCCAAATTCCATTACTGTTCATATTTGAATTTCCTTAATTATTCACAACATTTATTGAGTTTTAATTATTTTTAAAATCTTACATGATTGAAAAAGAATCAATTTATATTGATTTTAGCATTTTTTTCTAGGCAGCATTGAGTCTTGTTGGAATGCTCCAAGAAGCAATGAAAACCATTCCACCAGAATTGCAACATTCATGTCCAATTGCGTTAAAAGCTACGGCTGGACTAAGGTTATTAGGAGCAGAAACTGCTGAAAATATTCTGAACAAGGTAAGATAGCAATCATTCTTGAAGCAAGGTCTTTTTTAATTGTGGTTTTGCATAAAAAAATATTGATTCGTTTTTGAATTTGTCTTTGAGATTTTAGGGGAAATAAAATCATTCTTTTTTTAATCTTTATTTATTTTAATTTAAAATTTTGTCTTTTGTATTTTGGGTAAAAAAAAAAAAAAAGATTATTTTATTTAAAAATTTTGTTTTCATGATTTTTATCTCATTTCTATCATTTTAGGTTTTTTTTATGAAATGTCTCCAAAATAAAAAAAACTGAATTAAAAATCAAGTTTTAATAAAATCTTCTTTTAAATTTTAAAACATCAAATCATCATTATTTGATAAATGCACTCAAAAGATTTTAGAAATATAAGAAATAAACAAACAAAAAAAGGAATTCAATTAAAATAAGTCGTAATTCTATTGCTTAAAGAAAAAAAGTTTAGAACTTGTTTTGTTTGCCTGAATATTTGGCTTAGTGGTTATAGCAGTTTTAAATGACATTTATCTGGAGGTTAAAAGTTCAATCTTAATTGCAGCCAGCAATAACTCAAGGGTAAAGTTTACAGCTTTGAGAAAGGTTGAAGGTTTTTGAGTACAAGTAATAGTATACGGAAAAGTACATCAGCTGAAATGAAAATCTCAGGAAAAGTAGTGAAAATATAAATTTAATTTAACTATCTATTAAATTTGTCAAATTAAATTAAATTTTATTTATTAAATATATTTATTTGAGCAACAACCTAAGTTTGGCACAAGGCCAATTTTACGTGCTCTTACGCAGGCTTTTTACATTCAGTGTTGCCCTTCACTTAGATGAGTTAACGAGCCCCAAGGCAGCTAAAGGTGAATGCAATAGTCTTGACTGAAATTTGAACTTGTGTACTGCGATTCCAGTGCCCAAGCTTTTACCAATGCTCCAACATTGAAAATGTTTTTGAGTCCATTTAGCCTGCCATGGACGGAAAAAAATTTATTCATGGTAATCAACTCTGTATTGTTTGAAATAGAGTTATGTACCCTTTTTTATTTTAAACTTATAAAATCAAGTATCAAGCAATTCAAAATCTTTTCTATAAATATCATTTGTAACAGCCGCCATAACCCTGCTAGACTAGTCACATGATAAAACTGGTCCATTCGTCCATGGTAAGCACCAACCCAGGTTTGGCACAAGGCCATTTTTACATGCTCTTACCCAAGCTTTTTCATTTGGTGTTACCCTTCACCTATATGAGCTGCTCTCCCGAGTTAACGATCCCCATCTGTCCGAGGCTGCTAAAGTGAAAGTAATGGTTATGACTGGGATTTGAACTTGTGTAATACAATTCCAGCCAGAGTCCGCCCAAGCTTTCACCAATGCTCCACCGTCGCTGCCCAATTCGTCCATTTTTGTAACTTGAATTCAATTTACCAGATTTTGCTGTAGTTTAGAGCATCTTCTTTCCTTTGTCACTTTAAACCCTGTATAGAAAATCCGGTGAGCCAGATCAGTAATTTCATTGTGGAAAAATATCTGAGTAATCAAAAGGAAAGAAAAATAACTTATTTGATTTTGACAATGAAATATTTTATATAAAAATAATAATAATGTTGAATGATGAAAAAGAAAGTTACTTTTTGAAGATAAAGTGTCTTTCTTCACAAAATCAGAGTTAACAAAATTAGTCTTATTATTTTTGTTCTCCAATTAACTTGATCTGGAAGTGAGAAGTGCTTATAGAATATAATTACACAACAAAAACTATCATTCCCTTTATATAAAAAGCCAGGTGTATACATATATATATATATTTTTTGTAAGTAACTGTTAAAGTCTTAACAGTTATTCCCCTTAGAATCATTCAGTTAAGAGTT
>JAUZSX010287966.1:0-14556 GCA_034780655.1 Idiosepius hallami
AATTTAAAATTTAGTTTTTTTTTTTTTTTTCACTTCTGTCGGAATTTATTTTATCCGTATTTAAAACTCATAAAACTCAGCAATATTGCGCAGCAGCATCCAGCCAAATTCATTTTCCTTACATATCTGTTGCCACAAAAACTCTGCCATGTATGATTGGAATAGAATGAAATGAAATAAATATCGAGTTACTTGCCCTTGTCAAAATATTTTCTGCAGTAAGGGACGCTAAAATAAGATTCTACCCCCTTTTTTTCCTACGGAGTGAAAATTGCCCTCATTTTGCCAATGCTCTTTTTTCCATTGCCATTTTTTTAATAAAATCATTTCTACACCCTTGACCAAAACATTCCCATGTCCCTTCAAAATGTTTCCAAACTTAAAATACAATTTCTCTCTCTTAATGAAACTATTATTATTGTCATATTACTCTGTTGAACAACGCATAATGTGGATGCGTCATTGCATCCATGTTTACAAATTCAATTTTTTTAAGTCAAGAATTTTTGTTTTAATTTTTGTTTGATTTGAAATCCATTTGAATAAATTCCCTTTCGTAGTTTTTTATAAATTTGTCGTTATTTAATGTTTTAAAAAATACTTTTTCTCTTAAGAAAAGTTGTTCCCTTCTTTTTCTACACCTCACCACTCACCAGTTTCTAAACTAAAACTTTTAGTTCATAGGAATTTTTCATTTATTTATGGTAATGTTGGTGGGAATTTCATGATTATTTATCATTTTTTAATGAATTTTTATTCTTTTTTCATTTAATTATTTTTGAAAATTTTAACTTTAGAAATGACTTGAATTAGTTTTCAGATGAAAATGAACCCAATTATGCAAATAATCAATTAATTACAAATAGTTTCAGGGTTTTTTTTTTAATTATTTAAAAAAAAACAGGCTGTTTAATTCTTTTTCCCTGAAAATGCCATAAATTAAAGAATATACAATCCATTAAACTAAAATTAAATTCTATGAAAAAAAATTTAATTATTTTTTTGTTTTATTCTAAAAAAAACGCATTTTTATCATTTCCAGCATATTTTTATGGTTTAAAAAAAGAAAGATTTAGTGGACCCTTTTTATTCTTAAATAAAAAAGAAAGCATAATCTTTTTTTTTTTTTCACTGTTAAAAAAAAAGATTTTAAGAAAAAAAGATTCAATCATAAAAATCATGTAAACAAAAAGAAAACCAAAAGCCTCCTTGCCTGTGAATCAGATTTCGGTAAGTTTTTTTGTGCTATTCCTGGTGACATATCTTGGCCAAAGTTATAATTTGTCTATTATATTATTATTAATAATTTAGATTATTATTATTATTGTTGTTGTTATTATTATTATACATATAAATATATAATCTAGAGCATTCCACCTCTTTGCTTACCACTTTTTGTAAACAGTGAAAAAAAAATGGAAGTGACGCCACGGACCGTTGCTAAGGGAAACAGTAAACAATAAATATTGAAACAAATATTCACGTTCAAAGTATCACTTTCGTACAAACCAACGAAATAAAATTAATAAAGAATTTACCTGACAAACAAAACGAAAAGAAAATCATTCAAACAGGTTTTTAAATTATTTTTTTAATTAGTGGCAATTCTTTTACTCTTAATTTTATTGTTAAATGCCTACTTATTTTTTTATAACCACAAGGAAAAAGACTAGTAGTAAAAGAAGAAATTGTTTCTAATTTGAAATCATGGTTGGTTCTGATTAAATTAGAAACAGACAGAATAAAGCAGAAATGTGTCATCTTCAGTGACCTGATAAATTCTTAGATTTTACAGACGGGGAATCAATCCACGCTTAAACTAAAAGTTTACAGGCTTTCTTGCAGTTTAGGGAACAGATTAATTTGAGCTTTGTACAGGGGAAAAAACACAGGTTAACTCGGCAATTTGATTGGCAGATGAAAGTAATGACAATGACTTGAATTAAATTAGAAAAAATAATAAAATGAATGATAATTTGGTCAAATTTGAATAAAATTATTTTTCATAAATCAATTTTAAATCAAGTATTCTTTCTAAAGACTATGATTTTTTTTTCTTTGGTTATTTTTTCTTTAATGTTTAATTTTTCCCGTATATTAGAGAGAACTAACTGTAACTGTATCTTTTTTAAAGACGATAATTATTTGTTTCTATTGTTATTGTTTTTAATATTTCATCCGAGAACAGTCAGTATCTTTTATATTTAATTTTTATCATTCAATATAAAATAATTTCGTTATTTAATAAAAATCATTTAATAAAAAATAGAATTGTTTTATTTGAATTTTTGAGTTACCCTAATTACATCAAATTCAAGTTTCGCAAAACAATGTCATTTTCATCAGCCAATTAAATTGCAGTTCAAATTCATCTGTTCCCTAAACTGCAAGAGGGCTTTATTTTTATTAACTTTTTTCTTATTTACCATTTCTTTGTTGGAGCGAAACGGACTTGCCAGATTCCATTTTAAAATAACCATGGTTTTGTAACATTAATGATTTTTTCGTACAAAACGTACGATTTTTCGTTTCTTTTGTGACAATCACTTTTTTTTCGTCTGCATTAAGTTTTCGTACTATATTTTAGATAAAATTTGGTTTTCTTCTGTTACACGAGGCAAATTACTTTAAGACTGTCAAATTATTTAAAAGAAATTAATTTCTATGATCAAAATATTATTCCCATTTTTTTTTTAATTTTTTTCTGAAATATTTTTTATTATACGAAACTAAGGATCCTATCCTTTTGTTTCGTTAAGACAACGTGTTATTTAGAAAGAAAATAATGGCGTATCAAAACATCGGAACAGTTTGTTTGGTTTTTGTTTTGATATTTTTGTCAATTAGTATTGCCGATGAGAAATGTTATTCATTTGCAGGAGGCCAGGTTTATCCCCAAGAAGACAGAAGAACGTCTGGTCATACCATCCAGTGGAGTAAAGCCATAAGTATGCATTTTAATTAAAAAAAAAACCTAGCTGATTATTGACGTAAAATATTTTATCTAAAAATCTGTTTAAGTATTTAACAATTTATTTTTCTTTAAACCCACTGAAAATTGATTTTCAAAATCTTCCATTAAGATAACGCCGATTAGTTCAAAATAAATATATCAAGCTTTTGACACATGATTAATTCGACCCTTTTTTTTCCTCAAAATACAGTTCTCGCACCGACGCACGCACCGGTCGAGCCGCAAATTTGAAAGCTGCTTGCTTTGTTTGAGCCTCTGTTATAGCATTTTACTTTTCATTCTTCAAAATTTACTTGACTAAATTTAGTTTTGATTAAACAAAATTCATTTTACTCTGAATTCAAAGAAAAGTAATCTTTAGAGTCCACACTGACAAATTTGAAAATTGGAATTTAATAAAGAATAAAAAAAAGAAAATCACTTTAAGTCTTTGAACCCTGACTTATCAAAATTACCAAGTAGTCACTCAGAGTCGTTATATTAGAGGGACATATTAAAGCTAAAATATTAACGTGTCTTCTTCCTTTGTCTTATATTGTTAGGGCCGATATATCGGCCTCTTAGGGTCTAAAGGGTTAATAACATTTCTTGTCGAAATTAACACTCTATGGATGATCGCGAGTGGAATCCGAACTCAATTCACTGAACTTGAATCGGATTCAGAATTTTTGGCCAGTTTTTAACCTGTCGGTAAAACTTTAAAATAGCCAGAAAAAAGTTACCGATAGGTTTCAGTTAGGAGTGGGGGGACAGACAAGTAGAAGATTACTTTGTTGATGGGAGGGGGGGGGTAAGAAATAATTGTCCTTACCTTGTTCTCCCCACTCTTTTTCATAAAATGCCACGTGTTAAAAAAAGTTGTTAAGTTAAACAATATTGAAAAGATTAAACATATTGGCAAGTTAGTTACTCTCGGAGTCAAGAAAATTCAGAGTGAACAAACAATGACTAACAAGATACATTTAAAATGATTTAAAACTGGTATTAAACATTTGGATCCTAAGAGGCCTATATATCGGCCCTGCAAATATAAGGCATAAGAAGACACTAATATTTTGGCTTTAATTTGTTCCTCTAATATAATGACTGAGTGACTACTTGTTAATTTCGATAAGTCTGGGTTCAAAGGATTAAATTAAAATCGGTTGTTTCGACCCAGATTGGGTTAAATATAACTTTAATTTTATTTTTATAATACAAGTTTAAAAAGAAAAAAAGAGTAGATAAATTAATAGAAACATATTTCAATTTAAAATTATTGGACTTGACTTCTGTGTTGTTTTTTTTTTTATCTGTTGAAAAAATCTTTCGCCTCACCAAAAAAAGAAAATCGTATTTTATTTATTTTCTTTTATAATTTTTTTATTGCCATTGAAAAACGAATTGAATTAGTTTTTTTTTTGTTTTTTTTTTTATTAAAGCCGCGTTGTTTAAGCTTTTTTAAAGTCATTCATTGAATGCTAAAGAAACGTTTTCTTTCAGTTTTAGGTGATAATTCAGAAGTGGGCACTGCCAGACCCACAGGTAGTTTATTTGTTGTTATTATTATTATTATTAGTCGTTGACTTGTTTATTCCTGGGGTTTTTTTTTCAAAAATCGGTCGACTTACACTCCCTTAAATTTTTTTTCTATTCTACCAAATTATCCCATTGAACAAAAAATCTTTATTTGAATCGACCTCCCATATTAAAAAAAAAGAATGAATTGTTGCTTTAACGAATAGTTCAAATGCCCGTTTGGGAAGGTTTGAATTTTTTTCAAAAGATGTATTTTTCTTTTAAAAAAATGTATGAAAATTTGTGCAGAATCCATTTTTTTAAAAATAATTATTACGTCTCTTAATTAAATAGATATTATTCACCATATCTACATAATGAATTTTTTTTTAATAAGTCACTTAGAATCAAGTCTAAGAATTAAAATTTTTTATAATTTATTTTTCTGCAAAAAGCTAAAAACTGGATTTATTCATGACATTTTTAAATAACCAGCTTTACAATATGGCATTATTACAATATTATAAAGCTGATTAGCGGTAATACTGCATGAACAGCCATGGGTGCCATATTTAGTTATTGTCAGTTCAAACTGCATATGAACACCCATGGGTGCGAAAATCCACTAATATTCAATATACTCCTCCATCCAATTGACACAAAACAAGTGTTTGTTAATAAGCCTATTTCGGGCATATTTCAAAGCAAAAACAGATAAAATTGGCTTGAAATGCTATAAATGCAAAAATATCCTATTTGTAAGAAGTGGAGAGAAAGCTAGCTTTTTCAAAAATTAATTTCCCTCTGTGCTCTGCTGGTTGCTGGTAGTGTTAGAATTGATTTTGTTATTCGACTATTTTTAATATGTTGATCAAATTTCAATCTGTCAGTCATTGGTATGAATATTGCAGAGATCATTGTGTCTGTGTCTGTACTATCACCACCAAAATGGTCAAAGACTGTAAGATTATTTTGAGCCCAATTGAATACAGATTGACTAAAGTCTTTCATTTAAAAAACTGTATTGAGTCATTCGTCAACTTTTGGTTTTAAGGTTTTATTACCAGACAAAAAAAAGTGTTTCTCACATCATATTTGATGACAGTCGTCAGCCACAACATTGAAACCATTGAATTCTAGAAAGTCACTCCTGATTCATTTATTAATACAGGTTAATAGCTATGATAATTTAGAAAATTTACTATACATGGGACTGTTAACCATTCACAAAATTTTGTTGATCTGGAAACTGGTGTGTGCACCAACCACACCATTGCAGTGCCCCACCACCACCACACTGACTGCACCAACATTAAAAGAAAACTAAAATTCAGGATCAATTCAAGAAATAAAGCCTCTCATGCTAAGGCCATTGAGAAGAAGCGTAGAAAATGTGAAAATACAATAGATATCTTTTTTTTTAATTTATTGAATATATTAATGAGAAATATGAAAAAGAAAACATGATTCCAAAAAAGTTTTGGGTACAAAACATGTTTTGAACAATGAAAAAAATATTTTTTAATAATTCCCACCAAGTAAAAGGGCAATAATTTGTTCTTGTGTTTCTGTTGATTGGAAATTAGATGACAATAATGACTGGTAAGTATTTCCACTTTTTCCATATAAGGAATTGGCTTTAAAAATGTTTAATCTTTGACAAAATTTAAAACCTTTTGTTTGTTTTTTTCTAAGATCCATTAAAAAACCCACTTTTTAAATGTGTTGACAGCTTTTTGATAGCAATTGGAGTTAATTTCTCAACTAGACTGCAAAAAATTACCTCCCCTGTACGGATTGTTATTTTGACAGCAAATTGGTAGCAGGTGGGCAAAGTTTTTTTACCTTTTGAGACAAAGGTTTTCTTCTGTAATTATTCACAATTGGTTAAATAAATACTTTTTACTATTTATAAATTCTGCATTATAAAAGAATTTTGTATATTTTTTTCGAATTCATACATATTATATTTGTTCAAATAAAAACAAAATATTTTTTAAAATTATAAAAAAATTAATTTAGAAATCCTTTTTTTCTTTTGCAAATTATTGAAGCTTTTTTTTTTCAAAAATCAAAACCAAAAAAATCCAATAAATATTCTTTAAAATAAAAAAATTAACAAAGCAAACGATTCAGTGTAATTTTTTTTTCTTTTTCAAAATTTCAAATTTCTAACAACCGTTAATCTTGGAACATAAATGATAAATTTTAAAAATACATTGTTTTATTAATTTATTGCTATATATTTGTGATATATAGAATTTTTTTGCATTTTTTATGGTTGTTTTGTAGATTATTTTAATAAGGTAGGGAGTTGTTTAATAACAACGTTTTTCCTGTAAATTTTTATATTCAAAAGAACATGATATTTTACGTAAGATCTGAAAAAATTAGGAAAATTAAATTGGGAAATTTTTGATAATTTTTTAATATTTGACAAGATTTATTGTAATTTTAAAATTTGAAATGAATGTGTTCATTATATGCACTGGTTTTGAAAGATTAGGAAATTAAAATCTATGTTTTTTAAAATAAACTTCAATGGTTCATTTAAAAAGTGTGTTTTATTTACCAAAATAATAAAAAAAAATATAAAATAGTCAATTCTTTATTTTTTTTTTTTTTTTTAAGTTTTTTTCTTTTCTTTTATTATCCATTTTTGGGTTTGGGTTTTTTTTTTTTTTTTTTTTTTTTAAAGGTTTAATTAGTTCACAAATTATCTTTTTTATTTACTTATTTTAATTGTGAACAGAACAGGTCAACGACAACAATTCCTTTTTTTTTTTTTTCTTTTTTTGGTGAAGGGTGCTGATGCATTAGAGTCTTTAACTATTTTGTTAATTCTTAAGTTGCAGTTAAAAAAACAAACATATATATTACAGCAAATAACAAAGTTTAAAAAGGCGTGTCCTGGTCCAGATAAATTTTTATTTTCATCTTAAGTAGACACTTGACAATGTTTAATTATATTTTATTAACACAATACATGCTAGAAGTATTGCCTGGTCTTGCCAAGCACTGGGGACTTGCCACTAAGATAATTAGGAAAGCCTGAATATATATGTATATATATAGATATATACATATATATATATATATTACATATAAGAAACAAACATTGTCAAGTATCTCTTTTTTCCATTGAGAATACATGTACAGATATTAATAAGTTTTCACTTTATACTGACAGGAAATATGTATTTCATAAATGAATATAAAGTAAAAGATAAAATCGAACCCTTGAAAAAACAGCGCCATTTTTCCAGGTTTGAATTTTATCTTTTACTTTACTATACATGCTCTATCACCGATATCGAGCACTCTAACTGTAAATTTGAGCAAGGACAGATCAGCAGATTCATTCCTATCAGTATCATTAATCACACCTGTGAATAATTGTTTCATATTTGTAATAATTAGTTTATATATAATCTTAGTTTATTTATTGTAAACCAAAAATAATTTCTTTCTAATTGCTTTGTCTCTTCAGTCTCAAAACCTGCACCAGACTGGAATGGAACAGCAGTTATTAATGGTAAATTTGAAGATCTTGGTCTGCGGAGTTTTAGAGGAAAATACCTTGTATTCTTTTTTTATCCTCTTGATTTGTAAGTTTAACAATTTCTTTTTCTTCTTCTTCTTTTTTTTTTTTTGTGACTCTGGGTGTCAGGATTTTCGTATTCAGCTGGAATCTTTATTTAGGGTTTAGACATTCTCTCTGAACAGACATAACTTTCTATCTCCCCTTGTAAATTCACATTTTGGATTATTCTTCTTATCAGTGTTATTATTACCATCAATATTTACCTGGCATTACCAATGCTACTAACTGATTAGATTGTATTACCACCTGATATTCACAGTTGGACAAATTTATTTCGTGTTATAAAAGGTTTTATAAAACCCCAAAAGCCACTTTTGTCTAAAACAAAAATGGCCCTTCATTCCTCTTAAATCACAAACTTATGTTTAAAGCTTTTAGTTTTTGTTATTTTAAAAAGATAAAATAAAAATTTAAGCACATAAATAAATTATATTTTCCCATTTTATTTGAAATAATGTATTAAATATTATTAGAATCCCATAAACTTTCTAAGTTTTAAATAATTATGATTTGGCTCAAGCTAGACTGCAGGTGAGAGTAACTAAATTAATGTTAAATTAATACTAGTAGCCAGTATTAATGGAATGAGAACAAAAGTGGATTAAATAAAGGTTTGTTTTAAATGTCAAAGCCTCCAAGAACAAAAAAATCTCAATTGTTCATACTATTTGAATACGAATTGATGATACATGGCAATTATTTTTTATTTCTTTTTCAGCACATTTGTTTGTCCAACTGAGATTATAGCCTTCAGTGATAGAGTTAATGAATTTAAAGCCTTAAACACTGAAGTTGTTGCTTGTTCTACCGACTCTCAATTTACTCACTTGGCTTGGTAAGTATTAAAAACTTTACCTAAAAAAAAAACTTTTTAAGATATTGTTTGTATTTGCTTAAATTAAATTTTGAGGTAAATTAAATTCAATATGAGAATTGGAAATGTATTTCCATTTCTACAAATTTTACTCTGGACTAAAAAAAGTTAATTAATCTGAGTATTTTTTTGGTCAACTTTTGTCCTCATTTTAAAAGGAAAACTGTACCAAAGAAGCACCTAATTTTAAACTTGTGTTATCCCTCACAACCGTGAAAAAAACTTTTTTTTTGTCATTTAAAGACTTTCATACATTTATAAGCAAATAGTTTTCACTTTTTTGTTCCTGATATCAACTTAGCTTGCTTTGAATTTTAGGCACTTTTATTTAAACACTGTTTTAGGAAAACATTTCTTAAATTTGTGAAGGATAAAATATATTTACCAGCAAATTCTTGTATATAAACATAAGGAAGTACTTATAGGTTTGACAGATTTTTTTTTTTTTTTTGTATATTTTTAAACTTTTTAATTTACTTTCATTTGTCATTTTTTCTCCCCAAAACGATCCCATATTCCCCCTAAATAGGAAAATTTTTATTTATTACTTAATTCTTTTTAAAATATGATCTTCTTTTTATTAAACAAAACAAAATTCAAAATATGTTTTACATGTAGAAATAAGCTTATAAAAATATGAACTAGGGTTATGAAAAAAAAAATTATTTAATATTATCTTTAGTATACCTTGAGTAGAAAATAAGTTCTGACATGGGCAAAAATATATTTTGGGTTGAGTTTAATTTTAAATATTCCTCATTTTATAGATGTTATTTACAAATTAAATTTCCAATATTTTAAGGTTAAACACTCCAAGAAACAAAGGTGGTTTGGGGAATCTAAAAATTCCTTTATTATCAGACATCACTCATGAGATTTCCAAAGCTTATGGTGTGTATTTGCAGAATCTTGGACACAGTTTACGGTAAGCCAGAATTTTCATGGAAGTGTTCTGCTTTCTTTCTTTTTTAATTTGAATTAATTAAATATACAAAAAGATAATAAATTACGAAAGTTAATTAAACATTTTTTGTTGATTGTTTTTCATTCTTTTTTAAAGATTTTAATTTTTAAATGACAATAAAAAAGGTTAATTAAAAGATTGCCTTTTCTATTTATATAAATGCCAAGATAAACTTTTTAACCATTTCTTTTTTATATTTTATTTTTAATTGAAATTACGAAATTAATTTTTATTAGTGGGTTTGGTAGTTTCACTTTTTAATGATGACTATAACTCATTAGTTCTGACCTTGACATATAAAAAACAATATTGAAAAACATTCTTTAAAATAATTGCCCAAACGTAACATCAGCTTTGAGGAATCTGGAAATAGAAACTGAGGAAGCCACAAGCTTGGCAGAAGATATATAGTCTATACAACATTGGGATAGTGTTCAGAAGAAACTCTTCAAAAACATCTCTTCAAAGTGAAGCCCTCTACAGGCTAAAACATGAGCAAACATTGTGTATACTCCATACCATGCAGTTGTAGGAAATAATATAAAGGTGTGAGTCACTAAAAGTAGGAATAGAGGAACATTAAAAGTGATGTTTCTCTATTCAATGTGAAATTGAAAACTCACAAATGGCTCAACAGAAAGAAAATAGGAATGAAGTCAAGATATTCAATTGATTTGAACACTGACCATTTCAAAGAAACTGCACATATTTTGGACAAGTACAATAACCTCCCAGGCAGGCCAAGAATAATCTTGGATACTATACAGGAACGAACAATATATATATATATTTATATATATAAAAATTCTAGGTCTTAATGTATTATTATCTGTAACTGGTTGTATTAAATTTGACAACTAAAGCCTAAAATGGGTTTCCTCCCTTTAGAAATTTAAAATTGTTTTTTTAAAACTTTTTGAAAGTAATTGACGTTGGCCTAGTTGATAACAGTACAGTCTTGGAAGCAATCCAGGTTCAAATGGTGAGGATTTTTTTGTTTAATTTTGTTTTTACAATTATTAAAATATTTAAATCTGTCAATGCGAATTTTCTTTTAATAATTAATTTTTTTTATTGAAAAATATTGCAATGGGAAATTTTTATTTAACCTTTTAATTGGTTTTAATTTCTTTTAATAATCTGGCATTTCACTCAACAAATTTCACCATTTCAATTGGACGCATGTATTTTTGTCTTATCACAAAATTGTCTTTTCACATAGTTTATCTTTTTTTGAAATATCTTGAAATGAATTTGGCTATGCATTCATTCCTCACGTTTAAAGCATTTCGTAAAGCTATGAAGGAAAAAACAAGAGGTGTACTCTTTGTGATTGTTGGAAGTTGTAAGAACTAAGATTTAAGTACAAATACAATTATTTTAAAAAATGGATCACCTTCACCAAAGACCGTAAACTTCAATTACTTACAAATTGTTTTGAAAAAACTAGTTTAAATTCTAATGAGATAGAGCTCATCATAAGCTGCAGATTCATTTGCTAAATTTGTCAAATTTAACTGCAACCAGTTACAGATAACAGCTATTAATAATAAAAAGAATAATAGATAATAATTATTATTATTATTACAATATTATTGATGTTAAAATGACAAAGCAAACAATACAAGGCTAGAAATTAACATTAGGTTTATAAGTTCTAAAAATGTATTCGTAAACCTCTCCCATGACCTGTGGTGTGATGAATAGTTTCTACAGTTTTGAGGGTGGTAATAACAAGTGTCACAAGATACTACAACCAGGTTATTGTTCATAAAATGAAAACAATCTTAGGTTGAATAAAGGGTTGAGTAAAAATTTCTATGAAAGCTCTTAATTCCAAAAATGGATGATTTAAAAAGAGTAAAGAGTTTCTTTACCAAATAATTGTGAAGTTAATATAAAAATAATAAAAACAGGCCAAAAAACAAAATAGTTTCATTTAATGTTGTGACTTTTATTAATCTTTCAATTGCATCCTTCAATAAAATTATATTCTAAAATAATGATGGTTTCATTTGTTTTTGTTTATATATTGTAGAGGTCTTTTTATAATTGATGCAAAAGGAATATTACGTCAGATCACCATGAATGACTTGCCTGTTGGTCGTTCTGTTGATGAAACCTTACGTCTTGTCCAGGCTTTTCAATACACTGACAGTCATGGAGAAGTGTGTCCAGCTGGTTGGAAACCAGGTGCTGATACGGTCTGTTCAGAAATCTTTCATCTTCTCTTATTTTTCCTCTCCTTTTACTTTCTTTCAGATACATGGAATTTTATTTATTACTTTATTAAAAACTTGGCTATAATATGTTTCTATTTTTCTAAAAAAATACATTTCGCTACTAATTATCTGTCAGGAAAGCCTGGTTTTGAGCAAAGCATAATCCGAGTATCTCGCAAACAAACCAATTTCATTCAATCATCTTGATACTGTTTTACGATTCACTTTGATGTCATAAGAAGCATGAAATTCACAAAAAAGTAGCTCTCTGAAACCTATTATTCAGTGCCATCTTCCAGAAATTATTCGAGGTCTACCTTTTATTTCTTTGGTGGTAGAATTTGCCCATTCTGCTTGAAACCCTTAATAACTGTCCCAACGGCACTTTTGGACAGCTAAAAGTCATCAGCTACCATATTGAATTATTTTCTCCATGAAATTTGATTGATTCTTTGATGGAAGCATCAATTATAAGTGTCAAACCAGTTGCAATGACGACAAAGTGAATCAACTTTTTTGTCAATGTCATACTTGCAAAAAACTGACAACATAGAAAAAAAAATTCTTTGTGAACTATCTTTTATAATGAACTGTAATTATTACAGAGTATCAACATTTGTTGTAATGCCGCTAAAAGCTACGGGGGAAACTGAAAAAATATTAAACTGTCCAAGACTTTTGGCCACTAGTGTATATCCAAACAGACAATCTATTCATCTTTCTCTCTGAACTTTTTTTTTTATTTGGCAAATACAAATTATATGATTGTTCTTTCTCCCTTTTTTCCAGATTATTCCTGATCCAAAAGACAAGTTGAAATATTTTGAAAAAGCCAACAAAGAAAATTAAAAATTTTTCATCATTTTGTTAAAATCTGCATTTCTCAATTCTTAAATCTTTTGATTGTAATCATTCCAGCAAATTTTAAGAATTTATCTTTAAAGAGTAGAACAAACCTGGTTTTGCTGACTTATCATGGCTGTTGTCATAGAAGATTGATAGTTTTAGCTAGGGCATATATTCAAGTTTTTAAGATGATAAATTGTTTTTACAAAAATTAATTAGATTACCTGCAGAGTAATTGAAAATAGATGCCAAAAGAAATATTTAAAAATTATTTTACCAATAAGAAATCATCCTAACAGAAAAGCATATTAATGCCCTTCTCAAAATTAAGTTTAAAAAAAATCCTGTCAACATTCAAGAATTTTATTTTTCTTACATAAACAAAAAAAAAAAAAAAATCACTGAATTTTCCATTCTATTCATTTCAAATTTCGGTAAAAAATATATTCATTTATAAAAATTGGCTTTGTGTTGTTTTTTTTTTGTTTTTTCTCTAACTACCTGTTGAATGTTTTAGTTCCAGAAAATAATCACATTTCTAAACAAAAAAAATTCTATGCATGTAAATAAAAATATTTTGGCAATAAACAGTATTTATACAGAAATATCTGGCATATAAGTAAATAAACTTTAGAAAGCATTTTTTGTTGTTGAAAATAAGACTAAAGTTGACTTTATTCTTATTGTTACTTTTTGTTCTATGAACTTGTTCAGGGTTCATACAGATTTTCAAGGCAAAAAATGATATAGTAATCCAAAAAATCTTAGTTACTGACAACAGGACAAGTCTTTTTTAAGAAGTTTAAAGGTCACACGGTCATTTACATAAAGTTCCCTACAGTATCACACAACAAAACTGATCAACTATTTACAGCTTGAACATAACACAATGTCATTCGGTGTCTTGGTTCTTCTAGCTTAGTTTCAAGCTTTTCTTTGAGCTTAGCCATTTCATTGTATATTTTATTTTTTCCACAAAGTCATTTTCCATATTTACTGGGACTTTTCAAATCTGTTGTTAGAGTAAAAATCCATGTCCTGGCCTTTTCATCATCACATTCACAATTTTTACTATTTTCTTATTTTAAGAATAGTGAATAAATTGATTCTTTTTAAATAAATGCCTAAGATAGGTACTTATGCCCAGAGAAATTCTATGGGTCAAGTAGAGACAGCCAAAATAATGGATAAACCAAATTTTTTTTTTTAACAAAAAATCAGATCATTCAATATAAATTGTAATTCAATTTCTTTAAAATATTTTTTTTCTAATCCATATATACTTTGTTTTAACCTTTAATTAACCAGAAAGAAGCAGATGCATACGTTTTTGATGAAGGAGGAGAAAAAAATTGAATACTTGATAATAACTATCTTTCAAATTAACATCTGTTATTCCACATTTGTGAACAAGCTGAGCAATTTTGAACCTTTGGGTTCATAAATATTTAAATATTTTTTAGGCTTCCATATTTTTTTTTTTTTTTATCTCTATTTCTGGAAGTATTACGAAACAATACTTGTCTAAGAACACTTCCAGACACAAAGTACAAATGAGTGAATTTTACAGAAAAT
>JAUZSX010287977.1:0-11516 GCA_034780655.1 Idiosepius hallami
GTATCTTGCAAAATACCCAGGTTTGTACAATATCTGGGGGGGGGTATCAGCATACTAACCCATGCAGGTTTAGCCGGCTCAACCACTGAACACACACGATTCAGTGTTGACTGTTAAGTCTCATGGGAATTTGAACTTCATAGGCGATCAGCATGCCTGTCTAATCAAAGACTAAGGAATAAACCTAAAGGTCACTTACTACTACAATGAAGAAAAATACATTGTAGTAGTAAGTGACCTGAAGTCACTTAGGTTTATTTCTACAGGTACATCCAACCAAGTGGTTTAACTATACAATATAGTAAGTACCACAACCAGACCAACAACACCAACACCACGTTCTCTAATTTGGGACCAGAGAAAATCTTTTATT
This sequence comes from Idiosepius hallami, assembly GCA_034780655.1. Taxonomy (NCBI): domain Eukaryota; kingdom Metazoa; phylum Mollusca; class Cephalopoda; family Idiosepiidae; genus Idiosepius; species Idiosepius hallami. Next base: position 374 of record JAUZSX010287977.1, read on the forward strand.
TCTTGGTTTCTCTTATCCTAGTCTCATATCTGGGTTACACTGTACATTCTGTAATTCTCAGTCTACCACCACCATCACAATAGTAGAGCGAAGAAGTGGCGTTTAGGTTCTTTTTGTCAGTGCCGTTAGTTTGCCCGTGTGTCGTGTCGTCGTGTCGTGCGTGGTTGTAGCCCCTCTTCGCAAAAAATGCGCCTTGCTTGCGGCTCCTTCACCCACAAAACGAAACTTGTATCCCCAGTCAACATACTGAAAGCTTCCCACAAAGATTATTTGTAGAGGGAGAGAGAGAGAGAGAGAGAGAGAGAGAGAGAGAGAGAGATGATGATGAGAGATGGTTTATGTGATGTATTTCAACATACAAGTATAATGAAAATTTCCAGGTAATTCTAAATATTTTGTAAATAATTTTTTTCCATGACAATAGATCTGCGAAACCAAGGGATACCGGCCCCCCAAAAAAACTAGCGCTCTCTCCTCCTCCCTGCCCGCCGCATATAAACAGCTATTGGGTGTCCGAGGGGGCTATATACGGCCATGGTTCTGGTAGTAGTCGAGTTTTCATCCCACTTAGTACTTACTGTCACTGTCCAGCCATCAGTATTTTTTAGCATTCATAGCAGCAGAACCACCACACCAACCAGCACCAGCAGAGCACTAGCAGCCAGCCAGCACACCACCACCACCGCACACACACACACCACACCAACCACTCTATGGTCTCATTCGTGAATCCAAGAAAAATGACATTATCCTATTTCTGTTCTTTCAGTAATATCAATCAATCAATCACTTCTGTTCTTTCAGTAATATCAATCAATCAATCACTGCACCCACCACACAGTACAGACAATTCAATCAATCAATGAGTTTAATTCAACTCAACTTTTAACTAACTCACACAGGCTATCCCAACCCACGGTTTTTCGTTCTCAATATAGAAAGATTTTTCATGAATTTTATTCAGTTTGTCTATTTTTAGTTAAAAAGAATATTGTAACATTTTGTCTGGATTTTTTTCTTTTTAATTTCATTTCATTTCATTTACAAATCAAACACAGAAAATGGAGAAAATAAAGCAAAAGTATCAAGCAGTGAGTTTTTAGTTAGTTACCCGACAGAATGAAAATGACTAAGTTTGTTGAAGTGATTACTTTACTTAAATGTTAAATTATCATTTAAAACAACAACTAAAATGTTAAATAATTTAAATTCAATATACCTGTGATGTGTTTGAGTTAGTTGTCTTAAAATAAATTAAAAATAAGATTCAAAATCAGTAGAGTATTTCGTGAAATGGGTGTCATTGTCAAAGTAACAAACGCTATCTCCTTGGTAACTAATAAAGGGGCAATAATTCGGCTTCTAAGACGGTAGTAACTAACTCACTCACTTACTCACTGTTTCTTTATGACTATTTCAGTTTTTCGTTTAGACACAAAAGGTTTTTGTATTTTTTTTTTGTTTGTTTTTTCGCAAAACTTCGAGATGGAATAATTTTGGATTGCCAACGATTTGTTTTGCCATTCCGGAACACCTTTATAGAAAGAAGAGCATTACAAATAGGGTTGTCATTTTTTTTTCTCGACATTCAAGGCCAGGAGACACCTTTGAGAAATCCAAGAATGCATTTGCACAATGCAATGCATTCAATGCACAAATGAATGAATGCATTCATTCATTGCCTAAGAGTGTGACACGGTGTGTGAGTGTGGGGTGACACCAACACAACGAGACAGCACGCACGCACGTCACGTCGTCCCGACTTTTCTGGGACTGTGTCTGTTGACTTGGCAACCGGCAACCCTAATAATTTCATATTTATTTTGCGAACGTTGATCCTTATCTTTGTATTTGTTTAGTTCGCGACGTTTCGGCCTGTTTATCCTTCTTTGTCCTTCCTAAGGTTTAACTGTACGATCATCAACTAGCAACTCCCCCTCCCCGATTGGCCTTGAGACAAATTGTATCTCAATACAATAAATATTAACTTGTGTTAGTGAGAAGAAGCACTCACTCTGTGCGCTGATGCTGCTGCAAGTGTTGCAGCTGCACTCACTGCATTTATTCCATGTGTTTTTTTCTTTTCTTTTTTTCTCTGACCATGAGCAGAAAACCTGAAGTCCAGAGGATAAAATGGCCGAAACGTAGTGAATAATTTTTAGCAAGTACAAATACCCGGATCAGAACATAGTCCGCATATAATAATGAATACAAAACCTAAAAACAACCCTTTTTCACTCAACAAGTCAACGAACGACTACCTACTATGTGTATGTGTAGCCTACTAAAATCATGACTAAGAAAACATCAAAAAAGGGTTAGTAATATTGCCTTTGTTCAGGGATTGATTATTGACCCCTTAGCAGCTATTTTCCGACTGAACACAAAATCAAATTTCTTCCATAGGTCCGAATATCCCATGTATGAAATTTTAAGTCTCTAGACCAAAATTGGCAAAGTAGTTTGGACGTCTGTAGCCAGGAAACTTTTAAACATTACTTTCAATGGTGGTGTGGTGGTGGGTGGTCTAAGACTGAGTGTATAAGATTTCTTTTAAATTGGACCATTCCTTCTAGAACCTGTTTTTTTTTTTTTCGATAATTTGATCGGGGAGCAGAGAGCCCACTCAGCTCACCACCACACAGCACTAGCAGCAGATTTCCCACGATGATGCACAAATATCGTTCTGGGGCCGGTAAAGCAAGTAAAGTACATATAAAAAAAACATAGGCCGAGTCATTCATGCAGATGAAGGGAGGACAAATCTGATTTCAATCCTGAGTCGCACGCAGTCGCACTCACACACAGGCACAAGAGCTGAGCTTAATGAAAAAGGTTAAAGAAAAGGGAAACTCTAAACTCACAATGGACAAAAACACTTTTAAAAATGAACCAGCCTTTTGGGTCTTAACAAAAAAGACGCTCAACAAGCGTCAAATATCAGGTTTGACCCGAGTGGGGACCCGGAGCAAGACCTTCTTTTTAAAGAAGGCGCTGCCCGGAGACCCCGGTCGGGACAACTCACTGACATTGGCTGCTGAGTGTACTTGTGTGCTGTCTGTCTGTACTTGTAGTGTGGTGTGGGGTGTGCTGGCCGCTGCTGCTGGTGTCTGGTGTGGTGTGCCTTCTTGGTGGGTGCGCTTCTTGCGCTTACTGTCTGTCCCCGCCCCGTCCCGTGCACGCACAGATGCGTGTTGTGTTGTGTGTGGACACTACACGGACGCAGTCGCAGTCGCACTCACTCGTGATGGTGCTGCTGCTGCTCGCTGGTGTGGTGCATGCACTGGTGCAATGGTGCATGCACTCACTGGTAGTGGTTGGTGTTCTGTGTTACTGTTTGTTGTAATGTTGTGGTTTGTTATGTTGTGGTGCCTACACAGACCCCATCTCTCTCTCTCTCTCTCTCTCTCTCTCTCTCTCTCTCTCTCTCTCTCTCTCTCTCTCTCTCAATAAAAGTTCTTCAGCGAAAAAAATGGGAAGTTCTGGATTGAGTTGAGTTAGTGACTGGATTGGCTTACACCACACCACTACCACTACACACACACCTTACCTCTTACTTCATTTCACTCATTGTGTATCGAAAAATAAAATCTTGGCCTTTCGTCAGGTTGAAAGTGATTAGATTTGATTTACTTTGAGTGTCACTAGATTCATCTTAACCCATTAAACCCTAAAGAACCGATATCGGCCCTGGCGACTTAAGGCAAAGAAGACACACTACACACACAACACACAACGATTTTCAATCTCAACCTTTCGATTATTACCAAGTAGTCACTCAGAGACGTTCTAATAAATGACCATATTAGGATCAAAATGTCAGTGTGTCTTTGGTTACTAAAAAGGCTGATATATCGGTCGACGGTCCATTAGGGTCGAAAGGGTTCAATTATTTCAGTATTGTGTAAATAAGTATTTGAATTAAACTTTAATTCAAACACTTATTCGGTTTAATTATTAAACCGAATAAATAATTTCTATTTTTTGCCATGACTTTTTCTTCTTTAACTAGTTTATTCATGTCATTATGTAATAATAAATTGTGCCAGTGAGTGCACACACAAGTAGCCAGTGTAGTGAGTGAGTGTGCCGTCCCGCCCGCCGACCAAGAGAGCTCTCTCGGCTGTGTGTGTGGATTTGTGCACTTAACCATAACTCACTCCATTATTTTGTCTGTTGCTGCTGGCTGGATGTGTTTGTTATCAATGAATGCAGTTAGGATGATTGTTTATTTACCTTCTATTACAGTTGATTGGACGAGAAAAATGATGTAAAATCGAAGAGTTACGGTAAGTTTCTTATCAAATTAATTGAGAAAAATACGTGATTTTAAGGCGTTATGACATTTTACGTCGTAAAATATGGCAGAAGAAAATATACTTAAAAAATTTGGGAGCACATTTTGAGGATTCAAAATTGTTGTTGACACTTAATAAAATATATTAATAAAAGAATGAAAGAAAGAATATTAAAATAAAATAATTATGAATGGAGGATTAAGCTGTTGTCTTATTGTGTCAGCTTCCTTCTGTCTTGTCACTTATGTTAAAGTTAGTATTAAAAAAGGAAATGTAGCTTTTATCGCAATTTTTTTCAACCTTGTTGCATTTTTTCTTTGTTATTGCATTTAAATAGTTTCACAAACCAGAACAATAGAATAATAATAAGTCGATAAAAACAACCCACAAATGACAATGTAAAAATGAATTTTTATTGTTTTAAAACAAAAAGCAACCGAACTGCACAAACAACAAACAAACACACTTCACTTGTCATTTTTTATTTTTTCATTCATTCAATAGTTATTTATTTTTGGGTACCGAATTCAGTGAATTTGTGCGAGGGGTTGATAAAAAGTTAAATAGATAAATATCCTGCCTGAACTTCAAACCCAAACCTGACTGTAATTGTTATTTTTTTTTAAATTGTCTTTTTTTACCATCTTGCTTGCTTGTGCACATTCCTACCGCCTTCGCAAACAAAAATAAAAAATATTCAAAAGCATTCGTTCATTTTACTGAAAAACGCACTTACTATAAACGCATTTTTCTTTTTATTATTAATTTGCTCAGTGAACAAAAACTAAACAAGGAATAAAAACCAAAATCATAAATGGAGGGGGATCTAGTGTGATTATTGAATCTATTTTTTATCTGTTTGTTCACCAGCAGCCAGTTGAGTCAGTCATTCCATTCATTCACTCACTCAGTCTAGTCAATATTTAATTTTAATTTCAAAGATAGAAAATTTTCAATTATTTAGTTCTTTATGAATAAGCTGTAATGAATAAATGAATGTGATAAAATTAATGTAATGAATGCACGCAAATTTAATAAATTATTAAATTAAATAGTACATACAAAATATATCTGAAAATAAAAACTTAACTGTAATGAAAAAAAAACACTAAACAGTGATCACCAAGTCATTAAAAAAATAGAGGATTCAAAACTAAATTTATTTTATTTCATTTATCTATTTTATTTTTGTTCTCTTAATGACCATGTAATGTAAAAAACCATTACAAATGTTTTAGTGTGTTAGGTGTTAGTGCTCTTTTGCTTCTTCTTCTTTTTATGTGTATTCAATCAATGAATGCTTATGCAGTGAATGTTAAACGCAACAACGCATACTCATCTATCATTCATTACCATTGTTCTTTCTGTTAGATTTCAAAGTCAAATTTTTTTTATGAGTATGAATTAAACCAAAATTCTGTGCGAAGTAGACTTTCAAAATAATTAGCTAATTAAAAATCCTATTCTTTTTTCCTGTATTTTGTGGGTTTGTTGTGCAAAAATGCATTTTTTAAAAATTTTGATTTTAAAAATTAAGACAGGTGAGTATGTAAGTTAAACTACAAAGGAAAAAAAGAACAGAAAACAGAAGCCACATAAAAATCTTTTAGAATTTTATTTCCGTTGATGATGGGGAAATAGCAAGATTTTTTAACCATTTTTTTTATGCAACTAACTGGGAGCACAGCTTCACAGCTACATTGCAACAAGCATTATTTTCCTTTGTTACAGTATTTCTTACTATGTTAGGCTTAAGTCGCTATTGAATAGTAAAAAAAAAATCTTTTTTTTTTTCATTTTTAGACAATACCGACCTACAATTCTTTCTTCTTTTTTTTAACATTTTCAAATATACATAATTGATGATTGCTAAATTACCTCCCTTTACCCTCTTGACGATTTCCTACTTTTTCAGTTTAAGGACCAATAACAACCACTTGCTTGACAACTGGTGGACAACTGAAAAAAAAAGAAATTAAATTATTCATTTAAACTCTTAATTTTAGTTTACTTGATCTCCAAAACCACAATCTTTATATAATATTTTGAATAAAAAATTAATAATCATCGTATTATTCTCATTTTATAAAATTTATTTTTCCTAAAATGTTCAATTAATTTCTTCGCAATAGTTCGATATTTCAAATTTGGGTTTGACTGAGAATACTAATAATACCTTTTTGGTATAAATAAAACTGGAGCTGGTGGGAATTGAAATAGAAATTGATTGTTAATGAATAGATTAGAAAATGAATAAAAAGAAGATATATTTTTGTATTATTCATTCATTATCCAACTATTTTCTCTAACTTCAATTATGGCCGCTCTCGCTTCTTTTGAAATAACAATTATATTGCGCGTTTCGTTTACATCGGACTTTATATATAAACTAATATAAGAAGCAAGAACTACTCGACCGTTGTTACTCGTGGGACACTTAATTAGTTGAAGTTACTCAATAAAAAAAAAATTCCACTGGTATGTTTTTGGACCTCCAATAAAAATGCCTATTGATTTAATGTTTTATTTTTACAAATCGACTTTATTATTAAATTTTGTGCGCAATGAATGAAGAATTCCTTTGGATTTCCAATAAAAAATATTACCGATTGTAATGATGATGGCAATAACAATAATGGTAGATAAATCAAAATCCTTATCGTGTTTATTGTTTATTTATCTGAACTTAAACTTTGTTTTGTTATTTAAATTTTTCACTATTCACTCAAATGCTGATTGCTGCTGCTGGCTGAATTGAGTTATTTTAAATTTAATTTACCATTAATGTTTTTATTTAGAGCTGGACGGGCTATGTTTTTAAGATTTTTGAGGGATGAATTGTTTTTTTTTTCCCAGAATCTTTCATTAATTTTTTGCGTCTGAAAAAAAACAAGAAGTAAAGGAATTTTTCTTGTTTTTTTGTTTTAGTACTTCTGCTTCATTTTTCTCTACTTCCTCACTCATTTTATGGTTGTCGTTTGAAACCAAATTGAGCATCCACTGCCGGCATCTTTGCATTTTTAAATGAATGAACTGAAGAACTGTACCAACAGAGCTAAAGCATTTCTAGCAGTCGTAGTAGCAGTAAGCCTTCCATAGTTTCCTGTTTTTCGTGTGTGTCACTAAAACGTCTTCATTAGCATCACGTCATCATCGGCTTCTATGTCGAAAAAACGTGTTGAAGTCATGTTTTCGGTTTAAAAGGTAAGTGGTGGTTTTTAGAATATAATATTAGCGATAAAAAAGAGAAATGTATGGATAATTAGACATTTTTATGCAATGTTTTTTTCCTTAGCGTATAACCAATAATATTTCAATTTTAATTCTGTCAGCACTTACATTTTTCGTTCATTCATTCATTCACAATATAATTTCTGTTAGGGTTTGTTGCTTCTTCCATCCAACTGTGACTGACTAACAAATGGAGTTGTTAAGGCTGATGAAAAAAAATTAAATTAGTAAAATAGACTTGTTGAGTCTACACTACCGATAAGATTTTATTTACTTTATAGAAATATCTTTTTTGGTCTGACCAAGCAAGAACCATAGTTGTCAGAAAAAAATTAAATTTTCTATAAGTTCCAATTACTTGACTGGAGTTCATTTCATTTTATGCCACATAAATGAAAATGCTGTGGTTTTTCGGACGTTAACATTTAATTTCTTCAGAAAAACAAAACATTAAATAACTATCTTTTGTGGCGGAAATGGGCTTCTGTAGTAAAATTCCATATTTTAAAAAAATACACACGTGAAAAACATTCCATTATTCATCTTTTTTTTTTAATCTACAGGAATTTAATTCGACATTTAAATTTTTTTTTTTGTCACGTTAAAAAAGTTACTCAATTTATTTGTATTACCATTTTTCATTTTAATGGGCAATTATGAGAAAATAAATTGATAAATTAGATTCTTTCTTCTTTTACAGAAGATTCAAATATAAATTGGCGAAATTGTTTTTTTTTTTTGGGGGGGGGGTTGTGTCGTCGTCCTGTAAATTTTTTCTTCGCGACAACAGCTGCTTGTTCACCCCACTTAACGCTTTTATTTAACGAGTTTATTTGCCATTAATACAATATTCAAATCTTTAAGTTTTATAGAATAGGTGATGATGATGGTGCAAATGGATGCATTTACACAAATAAATGACTGGATAAACGAACGAAGGGACGGACGAACTTGAAGGTGATGCTGCTGCTGCTGGTTATATTAGTTTGGTTTTATATTGGTCTTATGGACAAGGCAAGGACGGTTATTATTCGTGAGATTGTTTTAAAGAGCCTTTCTTTAATCTTAAAATTATCTACTTATTTACTTTCACTAAATTAATGATTGTAGATACATCGTTTTTCAACCTTTTTAGAACGATTATAGATGTATTAATAATCAGAAGTAAATGAATGAAAAATAGACAAGGAACTGGCTGGAATTATCACTGACAGGACTTTACTTTAATAGTTGGAATTTCTTCTCTTTAAACTCACTCAACAGTTACATTTTTTTTGGGGGGGAGCTGTACCTATTCTTCAACAATGTCTTTATTAAATCATATCATTATCAGTTTATTTTTTTCTTTCTTAAAAACTGAACCTAACCATTTTGAAAATTGAAAAATATTAAAATGAATATGTGCTCTCTCTCTCTCTCTCTCTCTCTCTCTCTCTCCGCGGACAATTGAACGTAAAGTCGCCAGGAACTAAAATTACAGTCCTATTAGGAAATTTCCAAAGATTTTGAATTATTGATAATTGGGGCGGAGGGAAAGCATGGTGACTGTGTGTGTGTGGGGGTGCTTTAACTTCTACTTAAGTAAGTTTAGTTTTGTTTTTTGTTAAATTATCTAAATGAGTCATTCATTCATTTCTTTCATTCATTCAAATGAATGAAAATATCGAGAGGAGTCAAATGATTATTGGGAGGAAAAGTGAAGTGTATTTGATTTCTAATAAGAAAAAATAGTCAATTGCCAATTATTTTGGAATAATAACGAAACAATGAAATCAAGAACCAACAGTTTCCTACTTTCACTTTTAAAAAAATAATTTTTATTTACATTTTTTTTATTTTTTTTTTTTAAGTATTATAAAAATAAGATTAGTCTTTAAGCCTTGCTTTTGCTTACTCCTGGTCTGGAAAAAAGGGTATGAAAGAGGTTTTCTTTCCTACTCTTGGAATTTTTTTTTTTTTTTTCAAGAAACTAACTGTTCTGTTCCCCACGAATTCTTTAAGACTTTTAAAGAATAAAAATGAAAATAATACAAGAAAAAACAATTTTCAATTTTCATTGATTCAAATTTGTCTTGGGAAATTTTTTTTATTATTTAGTTTTTGTTTATCCTGCTAGTTGACATGGAAATGTTTAATTCATTTAATTGGAAAAAAAAAAAGAAAACACCACTTTTAAAATTCTTTTATTTTGAGAAAAGTAATTATCAAATTTACAGTGCTGGTGCCAAAGTAAATTAAAAGTTTATATCTTTTGTAGTGGTATTAATTTCTAACTAGTTTAGATTTTTATTGTAAACACTATGTAAGCCAGGTAATTAGATATATAGGCCTCAGTGTGACAATGTGGCCTGTGTACTTTGTTTTAATCTTAATTATTCCTCTTTATCAACTGTTTGAATATCAACTTAAAAAAAAGGTTTTTGATGAGACAGTTTCATTAAAGAATTTAACTCTGTCAAAAAACTAGTTTAGTGAATTCAAAATTTTTGTGCCCAGATTTCTTTGTTTATGTAACTATTTTGTTTATTCTTACAATTCGTAGCTACTAAGTTCTATTGCATAAAAACAACACTAGTATTTAAAATTGATTTATATTATTTCTATTAACCAATGTGGTTTATATTATTGAATATTTGGTTTTGTTGAATATTGACTAATTTTTTACAGGTGCTTATTCTCAATTACAAATGCAAATCAAATTTTTGTGTTATTGACTGACATTTTCTATTTTTACATGGCACTAATATAAACCATTACTTTAAATTACTAAAAAATTGAAGAACTCGAGGTCAAAAAGTATGTGTTGGCCTGATTTAACCATCAATCTATCCCCATAGAAAATTGGATAGACTTATAGAAAGCCTTTTATATTTATAGATAAATGATTTTAACCCATTCTCTAGATTAATCGTAATGTTAAAAGGTTGTCTCTCTAATGAATTGATATTTTGATATTTAGCTCTACTTTATTATTGTTCTCTTCTCCAATTCATTGGTTGTTTTTATTTTTTGATATTATTAAAATGGTTATATTTTGTAAGGAATTAATTATTTTGTGTATCTCAAATTCACATGGCTAGAATATGGCCAATTTTTTATATAAGTAAATATAGTAATTTCCAGTTTAGGCTCAACAAGACATTCAGGTTAAATAGTCTATATGACCCTAGATTTTTCATTCTTTGACCTACACTTTGGGTGAAAGAGAAAAAAAATGCAAACATTGCTAATACTGCTCTGAACATTTTACTATTTCCCCAAACACAGATGTTGCACATTTGTGAGAATTTATTAACAACACAATCTTTGATAAAAACACCATTGATGATAGTGAATATTGTTGAAGTGAATAAAAAGACATACTAATTGATTGGATTGTGGGACAAAGCTATTCAAAAATTTCACCATCCAATTTTTATTAATATGTTTGAAATAATGTGATTTCACTTGAAAAGTTACCGAAAAATTTCTTATGATTTCATGCACAATTTTGTCAAAAAGTATGCCCACTGCTTTTAAAGGAATTTTTTTTTTCATAGACAACACTGCTTGTTTGATATAAATGGAGAAGATATGAACAAAATGGAACTAATAACTATTTAGGAATAAATCTG